>JANHFL010004376.1:46841-136636 GCA_032468155.1 Oxyrhabdium leporinum
ATGTGGCCCGTTTTGGATCATAGGTAAGTGCAGGGCCCATGCGGAGGCTCGGGGAGGGCAAAAAACGGGCCTCCAGAAGTTCCGAAAGGTTGGAAACAAGCTTGTTTCTGGCCTCCAGAGAGCCTCCCAAGGTGGTGTAGGAGGCCGAGTAGGCCAGGCCCACCGTGGCCACGCCCACCCAGCAACAGGGAAGAGAACCGGCTGCTAAATTATTTGAAGCCCACCCGATTGTGAGAAATGATCAGATCAGTGTCAAACAACAAATATATCATGGACCTGATCAACTGGCTCATAACACAGAGTTCTGTGGACCTAGGTTCACTCAAGCATCTGCAATGAGAACATCCAAAAGTCAAACATGAGGAGCTTGAGGTCCCATGCAATTCTTTAAATGGCAGATGCTCAAGAACCTGCATGAGTGAATCTTAAAGTGTTTTCCTGAAATGCCAGAAATCCCAAGTGGCTTATGTCAGACATCCTATATTAACAGGGCACAGACTATTCTCTATCTGTGCAAAGGGTCAGTTGGTAAGAGTCTTCTTACATTTCAGAGTTCATGTTAACAAGTCAGATAAAATCCTAATTTTATCTAACTTACCCATATAACTCTGACTCCTTAAAGGCAACATTACAAAAATCTCTACAATCTCACTATAGACAAAGGAAGTGATCGCAGGCAGAACATGCTGCTTTTCATTCCTGGAATTGGAATTCTCAATATTTTGCAAGATGTTTTCTTATAATATAAAATTAGCTATCTGGAATTCATTTTTTTTGTGTTTTTTACAAAATGGTTTAAAGAAAACCATCAGAACACTAAATACTGTATCACAGCTGAATGCCAAGTCATCCTCTCCTGCCAGGTTTTTCATGCCAGACTCTGGCTGGCAGGTCACATCCTTTGACAAACTGAGGTCTGTTAAGTTTTTCAAAGCCTACCCACACATGCAATGTTTGGAAACATATGCAGATGAGTTAATGTAAAACCAGGCAAACCTGCAATTAGGTCTGGGAGTTCAGCTGATATTTATACATGGAGCCTCTACAGTAGCACAGATTATAGCTTATTTGAAGACTTGTGCCTCCATCTTGCAATAAATGGGCCAGAGGATGACTTTCAACAACAAATTAACAAGGATAAATGTAAAATATGGTCTCTTCTTCAGGAAAAAATAATAAAACAGTAAAATACGAAGTAAAACAAAATGTGAATGCATCACAAAACTTGCTTAGCGTTCTTCATCGAGGCAAGCAACTGTCTGTCTGAATATCTGTTGCAACAGCACTGAGGACAGCATTACCAACCATGATCTAAAGGGATCACACAGCTATGTTCTCAGTTTCAGGATCCTAACCTAGATTATTATAATGTGATCTAGTATGTTTAGGATCATAGCAGACACTCCCAAGACATTCCCAATTAGAGTGATACTTTTCTGAACTACAGCATGCTTTTACAAAAATATTTTTTTTAAATCTACATAGAGTTGGGCACAGGAATGCAATAAAAAGTCAGCTGGTACTTGTACAAATTTTTCTGGATTCCAGATTATTAAAGAAATAATAAAAATGGTGCTCCTTTGGCCAAATTCAGAACTCCGGCTTGTGTGTCTACAGTATATCAGGAAATTAGCCTTGAAAATTAGCTTTTGAGCTGACCTTCCTTGAAACAAACCCTATTAGGAAAAAAATAATGCCCTAGTTGCTAGTACTAAAATATTATATTATATTATAGTACAGGACAAAATATAGGCAGAATACAATGCTCTTCAGTTATTATAGCCAAGAATATATTTTATGTTAATACCAGAATGAATTACTGTCAATGCATGTCACTGTACTTTAAAGTATGCCATTCATTTAGATGAGAAGAAAAAAATATTACAAGGTCTACTGAATAGTTTAAACATAATTATTTTAGGTTTATAACAACACCATATCTATTGGTGTTGCCAAATGAAAACAATGAATTACCTATCTATTTTCGGTCCCTGTACCCAGTAAAATAATTACTGAATTTATCTTTTTTCTTCTGGTGAGAATGACAGGCCAGTATTGAATGTATCCTCCTCTATATGTGATAAGCTATGTATTTCTCAGTTTCATCATGGCATGCATCTTACGTCTGTTGCAATCAAAGGGACAACAGACATCAAGAGAAAGGGCAAGCTTATAAAACAGAAAGGATAGTAGTTTTAATTCTAAACTGCCAGTTCTGCATATGATGAATACATATTTATGAAACAAATGCTCTGGTTTGTTTATACTCCATATCCTTAATCAAAACTCTTCGCAATGATCCACAAAATATGCTGTGTTATTTCATACCATTTTAAATAAAAGGAATAATAACACAAGTTATTTGATTAAAAAAATCACCTTAACTATGCATCAGATCATTGGAATGTATTCTATAAACATGCATACACAACTCAACATTTTCAGTTCATGCAATATGACATGCCAATCAGTAACTGCTAACAAATATCTGATTGTTTGAAACCTAGAGTGCCTCAGTTTAAAAACAAAACTGTAATGACTTACATATTGATCACAGATTATGAAGTATACTTGAACTGGGCCAAAAGAGAAACAAAATGGAACCTAGAACATCTTTGATGGAAACTTTAAAATTTAAATACAATCAGTACTAATGCTAATGGAGCATACTGCATGGTAAAATTCTAGGGATGCCAACTCAGAGCAGATCTCAACCCATCCCAAATTCCAACTCATATTGTTCTGACCTAAGTAAGTCTGGGCTGCATCCATAACAATATAAATTACCCCCAGTTCCAGAAGGTAAAGTTCCACAAAAATAAAAGCTATCCCTGAATTTCTTTAGACCAGAACAGAGCATTCCAGAAATGCACTAGTCTATTTTGCATTTAACTATGCTTCTCACACGTTTTCAGAATTTTCTAATCAAACATCAAAATACCTTTAGAAGCTGTTTTCCAATTGTTGGACTCATCTTTTCATCCACCATTAAAATGACTATTCCTCGATCATCCATGCCCCGGCGGCCAGCACGACCAGACATCTGAATGTATTCACCTGAGGAAATCTGAAAATATAAAGAAATTAAGACAAAATACCGATGTACCCTTTACCACTATCAATATCTTACATCTAACATAATACAATAATTCACATCTTTAACTCTTCACTGTATAGTTTCTCTCTCAAACTCTTCTAATTAGAGCTGGACAGATGAGTCCATCTGGTAAACAAGAAGATACTTCCCAGTAAATCTAGCTATTGAAGCACAGCACGATGTACTACAGGGTATTCCCAGGGTGAGCAAGAGCAATTTTACAATACTCTGTGACCAATAGCCCCATCTGTGGAGACGAACCTAACTACTTAAAAGTAGACAGTTCCATCCAGATGACTGTCCCATAATGCTGATTTAACAGCATTCATACTGTTATGGCAGTTAACAGAACATATTTCCACATCAAAGTATTGTGATGATACATACAGGTTATTTCTGGATGTCCCCATATTTTCTTCAACAAAATATTGGCTCCTCTCCCTTAATTGCATGTTCGGGATAGATTCTTAGAGCCCCTGCAGAGTTAGTTTCTAAAAAGGCTATCTTCTAGGATGGACTGGACTCATTGGGAAGCATTACTTTGTGCATGAAACAGGGATCTGATCTTATTATCATCAACTCCAATGGAAAATGTACTCATCTCCTCTAAGAGTGCCACAAGCTACTCAATTCTACTTGCTGGGATTAAGGCAGCAATCCAGATAAGAATATTGATCAGTACCGGAAGGGAGTGTTTCTTAAGATTATGAGTACCAAGTCATATAGCAGAGCAGTAAATAATCTGGGGTGAAAGTGCTATAACCCTGAGGACATGAGTCTACCCATCTATGCATCATATTTTCAATAGATCCTTTTGCCAGCCTGCCTTTAGGAAATCCAAGAGATGAGAGATTTCTGACACTGGAATCATACATTTCTGGGTTTTATGCCATGGTTCAAAGTTGTTTTATCAACCAACAAAAGCTTGGTGGTAACCAGTTGACCTGAGGTTAGGATGAACAAATGGATGTGCATAAAAGAAAAAGTATAAACCAGCCCAACAGAATGCAAATATAAGGAGATACATGTTACTCTCTGTTAATGAAGGAAAACAATTTAATACCAAATTATCCTGTCCCCAGCTTGCACCTTCTGAATGCATTGGATTGCAATTTCTGTAATTCCTACCATGAATATTCATTGTATACTGGCTTGCTGATGGCTAATTCCAACACATTTCAAGATTCTTAAATGAAGAATTAACAATGAAATGATATGTACACTTCACTCTGGTATCTTATAAGGCCTCCCTGCCTTTCTAGTATGGACGCATGATTGCATGTTTACTAGAAGTGAACAAAACTGAAAATATTCCAGATTTGGGTTGGATAAATGTCAACAACCCCTATGCACAGAACATATATATTCCAGATCTATCCCATATCAATATATATGGTCTCTATCCAGACAGGACACATCCATGCAAAAAACAGTTCACACAGATCACGTTTCCCCACTTCCCAATGCTTACCCATCGGAAATCTTTCCCATCATACTTCCGGGCACTTGTAAATAGCACTGTCCTTGCCGGCATGTTTATTCCCATAGCAAAAGTCTCTGTAGCAAATAAGGCCTAAGTGAAGGCAGCAATGTATTTTTAAAAAATCATTACCACATACCAAAATACCCAGATCCAACTATATAGTTTAAAGTCATAAGTAAGAAAAAAACAGACAACAAATTCTCAATGTACAATTCCCACAGTATAGCCGTGAGCTAAAAGGTATTCCGATTTCTCTATATTAATTCACACAGTTGTACACACTTGGTGTTCAGCACTCCTTCATTAATGACTTTCTTGCATGAGAAGATAGTGAAAAACTTTCAATAGTATTCAAGCTGGACTAAGCAGTCATACAACATGTTACCTGAAGGCCAAATGCTTTAGGAGTAAGTTCATCAAAAGATCCAAAATTACCGGTCCTTCACCTTTATTCAGCCACTATTCACTATTTTGAACAGCTTTTATTTGAAAAACAGACTCACTAAGTTCAGGTATAATGTTGAGACTATATGACTATATCATAAAACCCAGCACAACACAATAAAAATAAGATTTTTTGGACCGAATTCAGATGTGAAAATGTATAGAGAGACTCACAGAGTGTGGTGTATTACAGTATATAGTTGAAAGTACATACTTTTATCAGCCCTTCAGAGAAAAGAATTTCAATGGTTTCCTTCAAAATAGGAAGTAAGCCCCCATGATGGATTCCAATACCACGTTTTAAAAGTGGAAGCACATGTTCAACCTATATGTCCAAAAATAAGAGAGGAATCTTATTCCATATTTTACTCATTACATTAGGATTAAAACAGATGTGGAAAATTACTTTGCAGTGGCAATATCACAGTTATACAAATACTAACATACTAATCTCAAAAAAAAAACCCCAAGAAGGCTCTAACGTTTGATTTCCCCAACTGATTCTTCTGTTAAAGCCATCAAATATACAAAAGCCAAATCTTAAAAGACAGGAGTGTTCAAAAGGTAAAACTAACATTGTAACAGGTCCAACTGACATATGGAAGTTTCATAAAAATTTGACATGTTACAAGAAAATAAACAGAATGGCACACAAATGTGTCCTTACATCTAAAGAAGGCCCTTTGATCAGGTTGAAATCAGGGAGAAGATTAGAAGAGAAAACATTTTTGTTAATTACGGTTGTGCAAAGCACTCAAACAGGAATTTTGCAAAGGTTACGGAAGTGCAGCACTAGCATTAACAAAATATTAAAACAGACATCACTTGTAGAGGGCTCAGTGCAGTTGCTTGCCAGGTTTTCTCCATTTGTCTCAACATGCATGTAGTTCCAACAATTCATTAGTTGTTGGAATTGAACTATTCTCAGCACAATCATATACAGGTAGTCCTCACTTAGCGACAGACGTCCCCAGAGCTACTTATGATTCTTTTTTGAAGTTTCAACAGTCGTATGCAGACACACACACACCAAGGTCATGTGATCATTTGGGAGCTTGGCAACTGGCTCATATTTCCAACAGTTCGCAGTGTCCTGCGGTCACATGACCATGTTTTTTTGAGCAGTTTTTGCTGGTTTCCAGTATTTACTTTTGATTTCTGGTAAAAAAAAATCCCCATTGGAAAAACCAGGTTTCCTCAATGATTGTGACATCCATTTAACTTTTGCATGAAAGATAATGAAATCGGGCACAGTTACATTGTGCCACACTCAGTGACCGCCACAACTGACGACCATAATTCCAGGCTCAATTGCAATCATAAGTCAAGGACTACCTGTATATAGACAGAAATCAGGAAAAACCAGAGAACGTGGCTGAATTAAATTTCAAGGATGGAGACTGCCTGACATCAATGCACTTTACATTCTTCTCAAACAGTTTGCATAACACTATTAATTCCCGTGTCTTAATTTTTTTCCCTAAGAAACCTGGTTCGGGGGCTGTAAGAGAAAAATCAGATGGCATAAAAGGTTGAAAGAGGAAAGACTTAGGACCGCATGCAATGAATGACACAGTAAGATGACATAAAAGATAAAAATGGTGCTTAGACATTTTGTGTCCGTTTACAAAAAATATTGTCACAAAATTCTATACCCAATTTAATCCAAGGTTTTGATCATCCATGGGTTCATAAGGAATCAGACACGACTTAGCGACTGAACAACAAATACATAGGCTAATAATGGCTATGGAAAATGCATTTGCTGTTGCAGATTTTCTCATTTTGTAAATTAATTAAAAGGACAGATTTTGTATGGTTTTTCTTCATTGCTAAGAAAACAAGAACCGGTTTGGTCTAGTGGTTAAGGCTCTAGTCTAAAACCAGGAAACCTGAATTTTCTCCTGCCTTAAGTCATGAAAGCCGGCTGAGTAACTTTGGGACAATCACTCTCTCGGATCAATTCACTTCACAAGTTTGTAGTTGTGGTGACAATAGGATTAATTAGGTATGTTTGCTGCCTTACATTATTTATAAAATAATTATAAAAATAATAAAGTTGATCAAAAAACTTTTAAAAAGGCATTGGGTGCTACATGCAAATAAACTCACGTGTCCTTAAATACTCACTTGTGGGAGCTTCTTGTCTTCATCAGACAAACAATCAATTGCATTGTTAAACACTTCCTCAACCATTCTTTTTTCTTCATCTGAAAGATAAAAGGATATGAATAAACTTTTTCCTTACCCCCCAAAACAGCCATCTTTATAACCAAAGCCTACCAAGAAATTTGTTAAAAACATACACTGAAAATAAATTAACTGAGATATTAGGCATATATTGAATAAGCTGGTAACAAATTTCTTCTCACCATAATGGGCAGATCAGATATTTTTCTGGGATTTTTTTTTGTAGAGTATCTCATAACAAGTTACAGAATTGGAAAAAAGTCAGAATAAATTAAATATAATAGTTTAAGTAAATTTGTATTTGATAAAACTGAATCTATTAACTACATTTAAGAAGAACTCACTGGCCAACTGAACCTATTTTGACTGTTTCCCTCTTAAATACCACTATATATATTTATTCCTTTTCTATGTATTGCTCATTTAAAAACATACTTGAAAACAAAGTGTTTTAAAACCTAGAAGTACAACTGTGATATAAAATAACCACATTCTAAATAAAATGTTTTAAGAAGATGCCCAGTATCATAAGAAATATGACACTAAGAAGCACAAAGGCAATTTTCAAAAGCAAATTTTAGTATGTCATTTGTCAAAAGAGATGGGGGGAAAGAAAGTTATTGGCTGGTCCAAGCTTTCTGACTAGAGAACACATATCTGTTTAGATTCTAGTCACTACAAAAATCAATAATAATGAAAACTGATGAAGAATAAGCTAATATTTAGAAGTGAGTAGAACACACCTGTGTTGAAATCCAGTTTTGTCATCTGAAGTGCATAGGCTTCACAATCTTTCTTACTGAAACTGAATATAATTACTGGTTGGAAGTTTCTTTCCATGATCATCTTTACGATCTTAAATACATTTGAGGGACCTATGAAGATAGCAATGCCAGAAAATATTTTAAATTTTGAAGATGAAAAGGTGGCGGTTTCTTCACTTTAACTTCAAAAACAACACCTGTCTCACCTTGCAATATATTTACCTGACAAAACTTATACCAACCTTTGGTTCCTCCTTTCCTGCCTTTCTGATCTCCTTTGGCTAAATCACCTGCATCACGAAGTACCTGCATGGCTGTATTAAAATTATCTTCTCTAAAATCACCCTGGAAAGCAAAAGCAAATTTTAGTTACAGGTTGGCTTCATTTAGTGACTGCCCTGTTCAGCAACCATTCAAACTTAAAAACAGTGCTAAAAAATAACTCCAGTCCCTGCATTTATGATCTGAACTTGAAGGGACAGTTTGAAGAGTCCTTCAATCACATGATCACCATTGCAATCAGTGTTCATTGTTCTGCCTCTGCCCTGTTTTCTTTTCGCCCCTTGCAGAGTGGAGAGATTGGAGAGGAAGGGATTACAAGTGATTAAGCTCTGGGCTGCCAGCACTACCACATTGTTTTCTATGGGTATTCTTCATTGTGTGCTTGTTTACTCTCTTGAATCCTTTCTCCTCCAATTAATGTAAATACTACATTAATTCCCTTCTTCCTAATTATCCCAATGCCAAGCTAAGTATTCCAAAGGGTGACTAGAATTGCTTCAATAGAACGTAAGCATTCTAGTGTATACAGACTTTCAATGTACTTTCTTCTTCTGTAGCACTTGGCCCTGATATTTACCAATACAATTAGAGAGATCTTACATATAAGAGTGCAAGTTTGGTGGTTAAAGCACTATGCCAGAAACCAGAGCACTATGAGTACTAGTCCCCCACACTTAGGCACGAAAGCTATCTGGGTTACTTTGGACGGGTCATCTTCTCTCAGCCAAATCTACCTCACAGGGTTGCAGTTGTGGGAAAATAGGAAGAGGAAAGAGTATTAGATATATTTGTCATTTTGAATTATTTATAAAAATAATGGTGAGATAAAAGTAAAATATAAATAAATAAAACAAAATTCAAAGAAATAGTTCCTTACATTTTCATCAACTACAAGGTGAAGTCCATCTCCCCCTGCTGGAAAAATATAATGTTGCAAAGGAGTCGGTCTGTAATCTGTGTAGATCACATGGCAAGGCTGGTAAAGAGAAAATAAGTTATTTAAAAATATTCTGTATGCTTTTATATACAATATAGCATGTATTTACAATTCCTAATTTCCGCCCTTATCCAAATGAAGTTACCTAAGGCTGACAGCCGGACTCTGCAGTCTACAATTAATCATAAATCACAAATTCTCAGGTTTAGAAAATCTGTATTCTTTTGTGTCTTATACAACTCTATTTTTACTTTTTTCTAATTGCCAATCTTACCACTTAATAAAAAAATCACTAGAAAAATCATAAATCAAAAATATAAATCCAATAATACATGTTAGAGGAAATTAAAACTAGGTTAAAATAATCTACTCAACTTAAGTTATTTTTGCATAAACAAACCTAGGATCTCCCTGTATTTAGACTTAGTTACCTCAGTTCTCATTTGCCACGTGGCCTGAACTAATCAGCTTGTTTGTATCATTCTTGCAGCCAATGCCTTCAACATGATGATTTTTTTTTTGCTTTAGTTTTTCAAAGCCAGTTAACAGCACTGTTGCAAGTAAAGGTAAAGAAAAAGACATTGTACCTGTTTGTGAAGATGACAAATCCATTCAGCAAACTGGCGCGCATTTGGAATAGTGGCAGAAAGAAAGACATAGCGAACGTTATCAGGGAGCAAAATAATGGTTTCTTCCCATACCACACCACGTTCTAGAAAACAAAAATTCAAAGGACAGCATCATGTTCATTGTACTTCTACACACAAAAACTCTTACATAAAGTTGTAGATTTATAGTACCTGAATTTCTCATGTAGTGAATTTCATCAAATATAACCCAAGCAACTTCACGCATAACCTCAGAACCTCTGTAAAGCATACTTCTCAAAATCTAAAGAGAAGAATAAATGAAAATGAGCTGTTAAACATTGCAAGCAATGAGCCAAGCACATTTGGTTGGATCTGGCCCTCACCAAGATCTCAAACAGTATGTTTGGCAGATACCTTGTTTAGATCATCAGACAGACTTTAAACTAAATGTGGAGGGGGAGGGAAATCAATAAGCAGAAAAAGACTCTAAACATAAATCCAAAGGCAATAAAAACTAAAACAAGTAAGGAAGCAGTGAGAAGGAAAGGATACAGCAGGGAGACTTAGGAATGGCAGTGTAAAAAGGCTCAGAGAATGGAGAACATATGGGAGACATTTGAAATGCTAGTAAGCTGGGGGGGGGGGGAGAAAAAACTAAAAAAATTAATTAATTGAATCTGATAAGATTTATCAGCTTTCGAGATCACATAAAAATTCTGAGTGACTTATAATATATAAAAGAATACACGTTATAAAAGAAAAACAGGCTTATCTGGACAAAACACCAGTAATATTTAGAAAAAACCCAATGGGGCCCCTCAAACATCTGAACTGCTGGGAACAGAGCCAGGTCTTCAGTTTTATAGAACCTCTGAAAGATAGGTACCATATGTATTTTAGGGGGGATGCTGTTTCAAAGGGCAGGGACAGAGACACAGACACAGAAGGCATGCTCCCTATGTCCCACAAGATGACAACATATAACTGTAATATATACCCACTTTGTTCAATTGCATGGAAGGCCAGAAACCACTGAAGGTAGGCACACCTCAAAGAGGGATAGAACTCATTATTGGTTATAATTTTTTGAAAAGAAATGTATCTATCAAAAGGTGAGGAGGATGAGGATTGCACCATATGTAAACAATGGTTTACATTGTACACCAAGAATGAAAATCCTGCTAAATGAATCTGGGTGAATAGCAAAGAAAAAGGAGAAAAAATAGCACGTATCATACTGTAGGCCACCCAGAAGATAAATGAACATTTTGCAAATCAGATGGTCAAACTATCCCGGAAACATACATTGTGGCAATGGGGATTGCAACTATATTGATACCAACTAAGACTCAAACTGTTGCGTGTGGGACATCCATAGATTCTTGACATACCTTGCACTCAACCTCATTATCTAAAAGATGGAAGACGGAAGTAAGGGACCAATGTATGCTGGACTTACTATTTATTAACAGGAAAGAAATGGTTGACGAAGTTGTAGGAAACATGGGAGAGAATAACTATAGAATCCTAGAATTTACCACATTGCTGTTAGACTAGTGTTCAATATTTCAAGAGAGCTGACTTCCAGAAACTAAGAGAAAAAAGAAGGATTCTATGGATAAAAATCCCGAAAGAAAAATTCTGAAAAGACAATTAAACCCAAAATTAAACACACAAAAAAAGAAAAATGGGAAGAAGCTGATTAGACCAGCATGGCTGTATAAATAACTCTTTCATAAATTGAGAAATGAGAAGTAGTTTTAAAAAATAGAGCATATCACAAAAGCAGAGTATTAGGAAATAGTCTGAATTTGTAAGGAAAAGGTCAAGAGCTGAGATTTGCAAAATTAACAGAAAGAGTTCTTTAGACATAGGCAGAACAAGAGGAGAAGTCAAGGAAATTGTCAATTTGAGAATTGAAGAAGATACCAAGTTAATAACAGACAGCAGGGAGAAGGTTAAACTGACTGAGTCCTATTTTGTGCATAATTTTTCAAAAGGAAAAGTCCAATTTCACAGAAGCTGCATCATATGGGGCAGAAGAGAAATGGTCAAAATGGGTAAGGAAAGTGGTGAGAACACATTTGCTTCTGCTTTGAAAGAATTAAAGTCACTGGGGCTGGATGAATTATATCCCAGGCGCTAAAGGACAAACTAGAGCAAACCTGACAAACATAATAGAATGCATCAGATAAAAATAATCTCCAATTCCATATCCAAGTCATACTTATTTATTATTAAACAAATTTATATGGCCACCAAACTCATACATGATGACTGTGTGGGCTTACAGTATTATATTAACATGGTAAACAACACAGGACTTAAGCTGACTCATATGGTATGCAATTTGATGTTTTGTACAAGAATATACGGTACATAGTACAACAGAGAGGCCAAACACCAGCACAGGAAAGCTTAACAATCAGACCTACCTCTGTGGTCATTACAAGGCAAGATGCCGTAGGATTGATGGTGACATCCCCAGTCATCAAGCCAACATCTTGAAATTCTTCATACATCTCACGATATTTTTGATTACTAAGAGCTTTAATAGGACTGGTAAATATCACACGCTGTTTTTCTCTTAAAGCCAAAGCAATGGCATACCTATAGTACATATGCAATATTCATTATAAATTGATACACTTTGCAATATATTTCTACTGGTGATATGAAATAATTGCACAATCTGCAAAATGTATATTTTGATTATTATAAAATCCAATATTTTTTAAAAAAAGAATTCCTGTAGAATTATTTAGTACTACATAGCAATATGAGAGCAAATAACACATATGAGGTCTACTCTTATTAGGAAACAAATACAAGAGTAACAGGTAGTGTGCACAACATTCAAGCTAAAATTTGAAAAAGCTGTTCCAACTTTACTACTGGTCAGCACATCAGAGCAGTGTCAATAAAGTAAAAATATCTGATGTTGAGCCCAAACCATTTCTATTTTTGAAACATGTTATAAAGTCTTAATATTAACTCACTCTATGTCACTCAATGGAAAAACTAAACTTTGATCTTTCCAGATCCAAGCCAATCCAAAACTTCCCTAAATACAATATTCAAATGTTAGGAATCTTGAATATTTTATTTCTTCCAGAAATACATGCATTATAATAGTACTAAATGCTTGAAAAGAACTGTGTTCCATAAATCTGACAGAAATGTAACACTAAAACAAATTTCCAGGACAAAAATTTTGAAAAAAAATATGAAGCGAGGTAAAAAAAATCTGTATAGCAAACTAATTTTTAAAAAAATTAAACATCTGCCAATCATTGCTCCATGTTCCCATATCCCCAAATCTTTTTCTCTTTACTCCATATTGTCATAGCTATTGATTTAATGTTTAGAAATACAAAGCTAGCTTCACATTAAATATGTATGCTGTAGAAAAATATAAAAACAAAATGGAAATATAATAAATGTAGAAAGTTAATTTTACTATTACTTTACTCAAGGGAAGAATTTAGTGTTTATTTTTAAATCCATCAGAGCGCTACTTACTCTGCACAAACAGTCTTTCCTGCTGAAGTATGAGCAGATACTAAAACAGACTGATTATTATCCACACACAAAATAGCTTCTCGTTGAAAAGCATCAAGAATGAATGGATATTCCTAAAAAGAAAAAAAGTTTATATAAGTTCCAGAACTGATTGTAAATCAGCACAATTCTTTCCATTTATTTATTAGACTGTATTGGGTTTGTTTTAAAAAAACTTCACAATTATACGGATATTCTGGAAATTAATATCCTCAGCAATGATAGGGCAAAATACATTAATGTGATGGAGAAAGTAATGATCTAAGAACAATTGATACAGTTATCTTTGATAACCAGTTATCTTTGATAATTGCCTCTCCTTTTGGAACTAAATTGCAAATCTTTAAATCTTTAAAACACAAGAACTTTAATTTATAAAGGCTTTCTAAAAATCTTTACTGGAAAAATTCTCTCGAGGTTCAGCTTTCCTAAGAACGATGTATTAACAGGCTTCTATACATTCAATATAAGTGCAGAATTGAATAATCAGTGAAGAAGAATCTGTGTTCCCAGAATCAACTGCAACTGTGTGACCCACATTTAACTACCTTCCAGTTAAATCAGAGAAATTCCAATACTGTTTTATTCAAATCAGTTTCAACTATTAAAATGATGAATATTCGCATTTTCTTAACTTTTTCTTAACTTCTTAAGCAAAAAATATATATGTTTCTGTCTATGCAAATAACTGTCATTTTACTTTCATCCATTCTTCTCCATTAGCTCTGAAATTTAAGGAATATGACTTGTAAATTACAAACCTTAGCAGCTTTTCCAGTTCTTGCCTTTAGGGCTACGAAGTCCATATCTGCAGGAAGAGCAACCTAGTGAAAAAAATATTTTCTGGTCATTTATATTATTTTCCAATAGTAATGTTCCTAATGTTCAAAGCAGAGTACATAATGCTTTCTCCTTCCATTTCTAATAAAATAGGGGACATAGGCAGGCTGAGGGAGAATGACTAGCCCAAAGTCACCCAGTGAGCTTCTATAAATGACAATACACACAAACCTGGGTTTGCCCAACACACCTCCAATATCTTAACCACTGTCTGACCCGTCTTTGTATCAAAAGCAAAATAATTTCAAATGATTTAAATCCATGTCTTTGTTTATAAGCTTCAACAATTACAAATAGTTTACTTCTGACCAGACATGAAACAACTGTTCAAAGTTATAACCGACTAGAAAAAGGGGACTTATGACCTTGATTTGAAATTCCAATGTTTTATCATTGCTGAAAACTTCCGGTTTTCAGCAAAATCACATCCATATGGAACCACTGGTTTGCTTAAAGACAGTAATGTTCAGTGAATAACCATGGACTGGCTTAATTAATGCAAAAAACACTGAAAATTGAGTCGGTTATGGGACTGACCCATTTTATGACAGTCATAACATATGACAGCAATAGGTAGCCTCTATTATGGCCACATGTTGAGGACTATCTGTAGTTTGGTTCCAACTAAGGTTATCAATCCCCTCAACTTCTTGTTTTTGCATTACCAGTTACTTCAAGAACATTTCAAAATAGCAACATTATTAATCAATCTGAATATATGGTCTGCAATAAACTGACTCTTTTTTCCAGAGCTGACAACCATCTCTGTTCTTATGAAAGAGTACTCGACGATGACTTTCTCTGGTAATTTGGTCAATAAAGAGGTAAATTGCCCATAAACTTTAATGTTGTAAGCTTAGCTCCTAGAAATAACCTATGATTTTATGCTACAAAATGTCTGTTTGTTTTTAAACAAGAGAGATATAGAAAACTACAGCTAAGTAGTTTTCTACTTAATAGTATTCTCAACTCATAATAGTAACACTATATAAAACAGCATTCATCATCACACCACTCACCTCATGTGTACAGCCTCCAATAGTTTCAACAGCTTGCACCTTTACTTTTGGCATCACATCTGCCAGACTGAAATGAAAACCACATTAATGTACCAGTACATTATTATTTTAGCAATGAAATATGTATGTTGTACTTTACTTTTAAAGATTAATGATGCTAATATGATCATTATCCATACATCCAAGTCCACATTCTGGACAGAAAGGACCACTGGTTTAAAAGAGGAGTCAAAGAGACCATCTACGTTAAAATTGAACAGCTCTCTTTCAGCAGAAGAGGGATATAGCACCACCTATCTCCTGTCTACAACACAGTCCTTTCAGCAGTCCCAAGAAGGTTATACACCCATTTACACCCATCTGATTCAGGTGACCCTGAGAGTACCCCAAGTGGCCTCAACAACTTTCAGAGAGCTAACAACCAACCTTCAGAATGCTAATGACCAGATGACTGCAAGAATATAAATCCTTCTATTCCCCACCATTCAGTTAGAAGTTTCTGGGTTGAGAAGTGAAACATTTTCAAGGGAAAAAATAAAGAAAGTCCAGTTGCCTTTTGAAAAGCGCCTTGCTTGTTTGCATTTACTTTTTGTGGTGCACCAGGAAGCCCAGCCCGGGGTGTCGCAAGAAGCAAGCAAGAAGCAGTCCAAGATCTACGGTATGCCAGAAAGCCCAGCAACATGGTACCAGCTTCACACAAAGGGGTCTGCTTTTGCTGATGCTGCACAAAGGGACTTGCTTTTGCCAGCAAACTGTTTCTTGGCAAGAAGAACCAGGCCAGATACACTCCATCAGCAATGGGAGAAAGACAGGAAGGTCAGATGGGGCAAGAGAGTGCATGAGGCAAAAAAAAAAGTAAGAAAGGCATAGATGGGGAGAAGTAGGTAGCTGGGGAGAGATGAAGTTCCTTGGTGGTCATATGTGCAGGCAAGCTGGTAAGTGCCCAAATTTTGATCACATGACAGTGGGGGTGCTGCAATGACCGTAACTTCAGACATGGGTTGTAAGTTCCTTTGTTTAGCAAACAGTTGCTGAACGAACAGTCAGAGGTCAAAGATTACCTGTATTTTTTACTTTCCCTAAACATTCAAAATGTTTCACATATATTTTTTCAGCAATTTTTGCATCAAATCTTGAAGACACTGGAGTAAGATTTATTCTACTATCTGGGAGCAATGAAAAATACAGAACTGCTTAACAAGATCATTTCTAATGCAAGCCAGTGTTAGATGATAAAACAGTCTAAGATTTTAAGATTTGTCTTTCTACAGTATTTTTTGTGAAGTTGCCCATAAATCATTCCTACCTCTTCTATTCTTAAAAAAAAATAACCATAAGCATTTCCAAGCCTAATATGTACAATTCATTCTTACTTAAGATCATCCGTAGAGAAGTCGTCCAACCTTGGTCTCTTTCCCAAAGCTGTAATATCTGCACTATTAAATTCTGCATCATGCCTTTTTTTGGCTTGGATTTTTGTAGGCACCCCAGATTTGCCATCTCGTTGTTTTCTAAATGGAAACATAAAAATATAGGGACCAGGTGAATCAGCTCCAATGAATCACAGAAGCAAAGCCCAACATATTAACAAACTGTGCTCAAATACCCAATATTGCACTGATGAAATAAAGATTCCCAAAAACATTACTCCCCCTCATAGGTTACCTCTTAACAGTGCCCAAACTGGAGAAAAGACCATCGTCTTTCTGAATAGGTTGCACTGCAGCATAAGGAAGGGAGGAATCAACTCCCCAAATGTGTAATGTTCATCTGAATAACCCACTTGTGGCATTCAGCAAGTAAAACATGAACACTCAAGAAAGGAAGAACCATACTCTATTAATTTGTCTGAGGGAACCCCCCCCCCATGGGGACCCGGAAGTACCACACACCAAAGGACGTTTCCCGGAGGTCAGATGGGGAACACGCTATCTATCCTCTATACCTGTTTCTTTTATAGCATTATGCCTTTTAAATTTATATCCCAGCTTCAATCCAGAGTTTGAAGGAGGTTCAAACAGGCAGCTCCCTTTACTTTATCCCCCGCAAGAACCACGTAATACGGTATAGTAAGGGAAAGAGACTGGCACAAAAAGTCATTTGGCGAGTCCTGTGACTGAACCTGAATTCCCCAAACCGACAACCGACAAACTGCACGCAACACGTTGGCTCTCTGTTATCTCGCGCATCCTGGTCCCACAAAGATAAAAAAGTGAACCGGATATGAAATCAAGACCTGTAGGCAGCTCCTTTTTTTTTCTTTTCTTTTCTTTTCGTTCTTAGTCCTAAAAAAGAAGCCTCTATAGTGACTTAATTCACGTTTACTACTAGGAAGAGATCCCGTCCCTAATCTCTTCAACCCTCGCTCGTTAACTCACCCTGGCTTGTTTGAAGTGGCCGCCTCGGGTGTCCCCTTCGTTTCCTTCGAGCCGGAGCCGGAGGCGGAATCGTCTTCGAACACGCTGAACAGCTCCTCACCGAAAGCGTCCGCCATCTTCCCGCAAGCGCGCAGCAGCGGCTCCACCTCCACAACAATGCGCCACGGGGAAACGACGATAGAATAAAGGAGGGCTAGAGCGGCTAAAGCTAAACTTCCGATTGACGTTGACGCCCGCCGGTTGCTCATAGAGATAACAAGTACAGAAAGGCAGACCTCAATTTTTTTCATTTTAATATGACTTTTATCACAAACCTTTCCTGCAAAATTAAAATTTTAGTAAACAAATATGACAGAAACGACTTCTCAACCCCTGAGAAGTCTATATTTTTCTAGAGTAATTCACTTTGAAGAATCAGAGACTAAACAGAAAGCGAGCCACATTTTTCTTAGCTTTGGGCGGAAGTGGCTGCCTGTCCCCTTGCCCTGATCCAATCAGAAGGGCGATGACGTCAGCGGCCGCCGCTCATTCCCGGATGTAAGCAGAACCGGCGTGAGAGCTTTGTGGGGAGCTGGAGTTTCGGTCATGGGTGGCAAGAACAAGAAGCACAAGAGCGGCAGCGGTGCGGCAGGAGCCGGCGCCGTCCATCCCGCTGCGGTAGCGGCAGCCCGGGCTAAAGCGGTGGGCGCCGCCGCCGCCGCGGCTGAATCGGGAGCCGCCGGAGAAGCTGCCTGCAAAAGACCTCTGGTGCCCCGGCCGAGCCCTGCCGGGAAGGAGCTGCGCGTTAAGCAAGGTACCCTCCGGTGGGAAAAGGAGAGGCACGGAGGGGAATCGGCGGCCGCTTCGGAGAGTCGTCTTTCCTGGTAGAATTCCGTGGGACTCGCTCCCCGGTTGCCTCCCGAGAGTGGTGGGGCCAAGAGGGGCAGGACGCTTCCCGCAACCGAAGAATGTGGCAGGCGAAGTCGGGTGGGACGTTTTAGGCTGACCCACCCGCTGGACTTTCGGTTGGAGGAGGCTGGCCCCGCTGGACTGCATCTCGTAGCTGGGAAAAAAAGTATAGTTATCTGTTAACTTGGGCTTCCTATGCTGGCACTCCAGTGTTGAAATAGGAGCCAGTGGTGAATTTCTTCCCATTGAACTCCAGGTTCACTAAAGGAAAGCGTGGGACATAGAAGAAAGTCCTTTTCTGTTTAAATTTTCCATATTTGAGCCCCATCATATTTTAAGCTTTCTACCCTAAGTGTAGAAAATGAGACCCCTTTCTGTTGTAGGCATGAATAAAGTACTTGAGCCTCTTTCACAGGTAGATTCTTGGCAATTTTTTGCATGCACCATGTGGCTTTCTTGTCAGCTGTAGAGAAGTAGTTTTGCTACTGCCATCTGGGATTTTTTTTTTTTCTCATTTCCAAATCTACTACTGGTATCCCCTCAAGCTCTCCCACCAGGCCTCACCCTCTGAACTCATTAAACATATGTATGCTTTTTTCTGACTATTATTATCTTAGAGAATTCATACTAAATCATCGTCTGGTTGCCAACATAAATCTAGCACAAAGAGCCAAATTATAAAACTAAAGACTATCTATGGAAGTTTGATTATAAATGACAAAAGAGTGCTTGAATTCTGGATATTTTGTGGCCTCAGATGAATGTGAAACTCAAAATGTGTTAGTGAGAAGTTACAAACTTTTCCATTTACTTTATCCAGAAATTAACCCAGCAGCAGTAATCCAGAATTAGTTGCAAATAAAAAGAAACAGCTCTATCTTTTCATTTACAATAAAATCAACAAAACATGCATTTCTTGAATCTCCTGTTTGAAATCTAGATCTGTCTCATCCCCCCCCCCGTGTAGAATAATTATCTTAGATGAACTTCAAGTTAAACTGCTGTTAACATAGTATGTAATGGGAGATGATAGAAATATATGAAATTATATAGGGTAGGGGTGTCAAACTCACGGTGTCACGTATCGGTTTTTCCCCCTTTGCTAAACTCGGTGTGGCCGTGGCCAGCACGTGATGCATCCGGCCCACGGGTCACGAGTTTGACAACCCTGATATAGGATATGAGAACACTTTTAGAATATAATTCAGTGAAGGTAGATGTAGGATGGTGGGAAACTAAAGGAATAACAGGAACTTTATTTGTTTAAAACATTTATATAGCTACCCATATTATATCAAGCTCCGGGCATCTGCAAAAGTAAGGTTTTATGAGCATTAACTTGGATATTTTAAAAAGAGAAGTAGAGTAATGCTATCAATTGGTACTAGTTACAGTTACAAAATTCCAATATCTAAGGCATTACGGTTCTCACTATCTGGTTCAGGAATGGCACTTTGTGTCTTGCTTTTGTGCCCTATATATTTTTTGTTTGCCTCTCGGAGACTAGAATGCTGTACTAGATAGGCTCTTATGTTGGCTTTGTCAAATAATTGTTTGCTTAACTATACAGGTCCAAAAACATATAGCTTTGGTTCTGCAGTTGACTCCAGTGCAAGTACAGATGAGTCTATTCTTAAGGTGAGATGATTTGTTAGATGGAAAAAGAAATCTTTGGGGTGGGAGCAGGAATATACTTAACAGGCTGAAACCCTAACTTGAAAAATTATATTTTTTATATATATATAATAAAATATATAATTTTATATATTACACACACACACACACACACATATAATTTAAATTAATATTAAAATTTATTAAGTAAATTTAGCAAATAAATACACACCCAGACGCACAATTCAGTAACCTTTTCCCTAAATGTATAGAAAAAGTATTCAAGCATATACCATTGAGCTGAATTTTAAGCTGTGAATGTGCTTTGTTCAACAATTTTTAACGCTTGTAACCAAGTTTGTTTTTTCATTTCAGGTCATAATTAATAGTAATTTGGAAAAAAGAATTATTGCCATAATCAATGAGCACAAGAAACAAACTGGTGAAAAAGGAATGATTTCTAGAAGACTGACTGCTAAAAAATTACAGGTAAAATTTGAGACTTTTTGTTCATTAATATTTAACATAAGTGAGGTCAGTTATATACATCCTCCAGAGAAGATAAAGGTTTCTATATTATAGTCTGTTAGTGATTTGTGGTCCATTTTTCCTATTTGATATCTTAAACTACATTATACATGATATACTGTAATATATTTCAGGTTCGTACAAGATTATAATTCACTTTCCTATTTTTCCATGTATTGTGTTCTGTATTGGTTTCACTTATTTATGATTAATTTTACTTAGTCTTTTATTGTTTTCTGTTTGTTTTTTCTGTTTAAATTAACAACTGGGTAACAAACATTTTAAAAAACCTATGAAAGTAATTTGAGTCACCCCAAAGTGAGATGGGCAGCAAATAAGTCAGATAAGTAAATAAATAAATTCTAGCCATGGAAGTTAAAAATCAAGATACTTCAAGTAGTTGGAGGGATGGATCCAACTTCGACCCTGAGAGAATGAATTCTGTAGCCTGAGAGTATTACAAAAGAAGGCCTTCACCTCATGTCTACTAAATGAGCAAATGAAATAAGGGACATCTTCAAAACAGTCTCTCTTGCAGATCTTAGCACCTGTAAAGTTTGTATCATGAAACAGACTGGTTAGAGGTTTATAGATTAACACTAGCACTAGTACTCAGAAAACAATTGACAACTAGTGAACTTCTTTCTATGTGGTCATAACAGTAATGATATTTGGTTATATCCATTGACTCTGGATCAGCCAAGTGAGACTGTCCAAAGTTCTATCCCAGTACTTGGGGGTTGTGCAAGTTTGGGTGGGGGGGAACTATTTCCAAACAAGTAGCATGGGTATTTGGACCATCCAGATCTGAACACATTGTTTTGTACTGATCTTTGTTTCAAAATCTTTTTAACAATTGTAAGCTGCAGAGAGTCACTGGGAATTGGGCAACATATAAATTTAATTTATTATTATTAATGTGATTCCATTATTACGCACTGGTTAACAAACTTCCTGCTAGGTTTTATATTGATTGAACTTTCTGGATACTTTTAAAAGGTAAACTTGTGTAAGATGTGCAGTATTGGCAGTTGTGTACATACACTTTTTGCCATAGCTACTTAACTAGGGATCCAGTGATGCCTGAAGATTAAAGAACATTCCCAGGCTTTAGGCTTACTCTTTCGGGGAAAGAACAACTCTGTGAAAGAAAAC
Organism: Oxyrhabdium leporinum; assembly: GCA_032468155.1. Classification (NCBI taxonomy): domain Eukaryota; kingdom Metazoa; phylum Chordata; class Lepidosauria; order Squamata; family Cyclocoridae; genus Oxyrhabdium; species Oxyrhabdium leporinum. The sequence continues at coordinate 68,612 of JANHFL010004376.1, forward strand.
ATAAACCCTTAAATCTGATTCCTTTGACCAACAATGGTTCCTTACCTTTATAGTAGTTTTTTCTCCTTGAAACGTATTTCTGGGGTTACCTCAATTTATCTCCAAAATAACCTCCCAGTGTGGAAGGTTGGGTTGAGGGAGATTCCCCGTGACCAAGTGTTGACTCTTCTCTTCAAAATTGCAGCTACAATGCCTCATTTAGATCTTTTTCTTTTTAAAATCTAGAATCATGTTTTCCAAAATGTAGGATTAACTCATAGTGGTAGGCATAGATTTTACTATTCATTATAACAGTGAAAGCTGTTTTCTAGCTGAATGAAACATACAGTTTTTATGTGTAGAGAGAAATAGTTACAGATTTCCTATGTGATATTCTATAATGCATTGTTATTTATAGGATGTATACATGGCTTTGCAAGGATTTTCTTTCAAGACTGAAGATATTGAAGAAGCTATGAACAATACTATCCTGTATGGTGGCGACCTACATTCTGCACTTGACTGGCTGTGTTTAAATCTATCTGATGGTAATGATAAAGGCAGCTTTATGAATTTTGAGAAACTCAATATAGACAAAGTATTCTCCAAGTCTCCCTTCAAATCAGATTGAGGGCTGCAGGAGGGAAAGAGGGAAGAAATTATCTTCTATACTAGATTATTTGTATTTATTAATTGACATTGACCATTTCAGGTTTTTATCGGCTGTTGTAGGAGTTGAAAATTAAGGTTAATTGTAGAAGCATATAAAGACATAACTATCCAAATTTAGTGGATTTTTAAAAGCTAAACAAGATAAGATCTAGTTATTTGATTGGGAGTCTCAAGGATTCAAGTGAGACTGGAAAATTTAAAAAACATGTTTCAGAAGAAGGAAATACCAAGCTACTTCCAAGTTTTAGAAACATTCCTTTGATCAATTAAATGTTCTGCATATTAGAAGGAAAACCAACAAGAGTTTTAAACTAGTTAAGTGATTTTTTTTTCTTTAGTAATTGGAAAAATATAGGGGTAGTTGTAGAATTTTTTTTGTCACAATGAGATGAACTAGCAAGGGACAGTCCAAGGGGAAATTCAAATCCTATAGTTATATTAGAAGCAGAGATATAATATTTCTTGACTATTTTAAAAAATAATTATATGAGTGCATATTTTAGATAATAGATTAATGGTTGCTGCTACCAATAGCTATATAATACTTAGTGTTATAAGGCCTAAAGGTGGGCATGAACAGGTTCATCAACTAGATCAAAAGTAAAAAAAAAGAAAGTAAGCCCATGAGCTGAAAAGGCCTGAACCTGTCCTTGTGTGAGAAAGAAACATTCTTGGCTTATATATGAGAGTCATAATGCTCTTTGTGTTGGTGTAATAATCTCATATATAAATATTTTTACATAAAAGCATTTCTATTACATATTCTTGAAGTCATTCTAAAGTGAAAAGCTGTGTAACATTTTTCTTTGTATGGCTAAGAAAACTTAAAAACTTTAAACTAAAAACCCATTTAATTATGGTTTAATGTATCATTAAAAAGGAGAAACAATTCTATCAATGTTGCATTTCTGGTTGTAGAAAAAAAGACTTTGGAAAAACTCATAAGCTCTTGCTTTTTCCAACATAAGTATAGGTGCTTGCAATGAGAACAAATTATGGAATTCAGCATTGCGTTGTAAATGTTTTATTACCACAAGGAAGCTTTTGCCTCAATTTCTTACTGCAACTCCCCACAAATATTCTTGTGTTATCTAGAAGGTTGGGAGTTTCTCGAAGTAGCTTTTGTGAATTTCTCTGAAGTAGCTTTTGAAAATTGTGTGTGGGAGGGGAGGGGAGGGGAGAATATTAAGGATAGAGCAGATTTCCTTACCTCCTATTTTTATTATGATGTCAGAAATGCTCCCAGATTCCATTTTTAGTTTTGAAATTACAGTAAGAATAGAATTAATTATACAACAAAAGGAAGATTTTTAAGATGTAATTCTAATTTAGAAGTACAGATAATTATCAACTATGTATAACAAGTAAAAATTTACACAGCATGCAAAAATTTACATAACATGTAAAATTCAATATTTAAAATTCTGTTTTTGCTTTTTAAAGATGCATTGCCTGAAGGTTTCAGTCAGCAATTTGGTGAAGAACAACAGAAAACTAGGGCTAAATTTCGTTCTCCTTTGCCAAAATCTGAAACTCTTCAGGTGCTAAGCAATAAAAAGAAGGAAGATGATGGTGAGAAAAAGGTACTTTGTTGAATGTAGAGACACCATAGTATAACTTTATGAAAAAAAATTGCTTTAACATAAAATATATGTATTTGTTAAATTCATATTAGAAGAAGTAATTCTGGGTGGCATAAAATTTATTATTTATTAAGAAAATGTATATGGCTGCCCAACTCACTCATGCTGACTCCGGACAGCTTACAAGATAAAACCTCAATACAAAAAAACCCAATAAACCCATACCCCTCTTGCAATATCAATCAGACCAACCACTTTATGGGCTCTATGTCATTCTGAGTCCCCAGGCAGTTGGTAGAACCATGTCTTCAGGGCCTTGTGAAAGACTGTCAAAGTGGGACACAATCTTATGTTTGCAGGGATGTTCCACAGGTAGTAGAAGAGCCCTTGTTCTTGGTTCCACTAGATGGACCTTCTTAAGAGACCTGTAATGTTTCCTACCTTCCCACTTTGATGGGTCAGGTAGATATGACTGAAAAAGACAGTCCTTCAAATAACTTGGTCCCAGACTATATAGGGTTGGTATCCTCATTTAGCAATGACATATAGGCAGTCCCCATTTAGTGACGACAAGTAGGATCAGCAACATGGTTGTTAAGCAAAGTGGTCACTGAGCAAAACTCCAGTTGTGCTTATGATCATCAGCTTTCCTTTGCTTTACAGACTTGCAATCCTCATAAATATGAGGATTGATCATAAAGTTACTTGTTCAACACTCATAACTCCAGTTGCTAAACAACGCAGTTTCCAAATGAGGACTGCTTGTAAATTAAGTGCAAATAGCAAATGAATCTGAAGAGTTTAGGTTGGTTTGCAGTAAGAAGTAGGAAGATATTTATGCTTATGCATTAATGGAAGTGTGGATGCAGTTTTGTAGTCCTCTCTTTGCATGTTAATGAGTAACACATTAAATATAATAGGAATTTCTTGTAAGGATTGGGTCATACAGATTAGTTTTCTAATTAATGGTGCATTTTCAGTAATTTGGTAAACTGTTTTTAAGATGCATTAATAACAATTTATCTACCACATATTCCTTTATAATATCTAAAGGTAACCACAGAAAAACAAAGAAGTATAAGTATGAAGGAACGAATCTTGCTATATGCAGAGCAGCAGAGGATTGAAGAAGAAAATGAACCTCTGAAAAATTCAGAAGAAGAAAAATTTGACCCAGTAAGTTCATGAGCTACTTCATGTAGATCTTTGCCTTTTTAACATACTGTTGTAATGCAACAAATACCATATTAAGGGCTGTTTCTCAGACACAAAAGATTCACCCGTGTCTCAAGATTTCGTGTCTCAAGCAGGGTCCTTCTGAGGAGAGATACAATTTTCCCTCTTCAGGTGGAAAAAACTTTTGCCCTTTTGGGAAGCAGTAGGCAGATAAGCAATTCTGTCTTTCTTTTTAATAGGTTAGGAACAGAGAAACAAAGTTTTCCTATTGAATAAAGGCAGAGTAAGCTGTGGATTTTAATTTGTTCTTAGATGCTTGTTGTGGGCCAAAGCAAATAACAAAACTTCAGCAGTCTTTTACTTTAAGAAAACTTGATTGCAGCTATACTATTGCTTGTCATTACATCTAAATGGGTGGAGTTAATGGGAAATGTTTAGAGGTTTAGTTTCTAAGTTGTAAAAATACTGTTTAATGGTGGTGCAAAAATAAAACATGAATTTGGTTTAGATTATAAGTAGGAATGTTAACTGTAAGTTTGAAATATATCACCATCACCATTCACATTTTCTGAGGGAAACTTGCTTCAATAAGGATAGGGTTCATAATAATATGGGTTGTTGGACCTAGCATTAATATGTTAACATACCATGCCTCCCCAAAAATAAGACCCGGTCTTATTTTCTTTTCGGCCGCAAAATAAGCACCAGATCTTATTTTCGGGTTAGGGCAGCAACTCCTCCCATACGTCGATATCTGTCATGCCAATGCCTGTTTTCTTCTGCAATCGCTATCGGCTGCTCACGGCTGGACGCCACATGGCATATCGTGCTGGTGCTGCCTTGAGTGGCAGACTGCATGGTGCATTGTGCCTGTGCACACAAGTGGAAGCACCAGCACAACATGCCATTCAGCATCCTGCCGTGAGCGGCAGCACCTGCACAGTGCGGTGTGTGGCATCTTGGTGCAAGCGGTCATAAGCAGCTGCAGAAGCAGCGTGACAGATTTTGAGGCATGGGAGGCTTGGCTGTGGTAGTCCTAAGGTAAGAGGGTACAATACGCATGAGGCAACTCCACCATCCCGTCCTAGCTTGATTTTTACGCATGCGCCTTGCCCCACCTCGTACAACCAGATGGTGGGTGGCTTATTTTTTGGGTAGGGCTTATATGAGGCACAAGCATGAAAAATCAATCTAGGGCTTGTTTTAGGGGTAGGTTGTATTTTTTGGGAAACACGGTAGCTATTATAGTTTGTAAACCATAGTTCTAGCTCCTTGAGCTGTTTTTCAAGTGTATCTATGTAGGACTGCTGGCATCAGAAGAAAACTGCAGAGTAATGGTTAAGGATTTTTTTTAAGCTGGCATATATTTATTTTTCACATTTCTGAACCGCCCATCTCACTCAAAGAGCTACTCTAGGTTGTGTACAATAGAACATCAAAATACAAAACAGTATATTAAAAAATTGAAATATTGAAGTTATACTTTCAAGTTAAAAAAAATAAAAAATTATAACCATTTTTAAGGAGGTAAAAATAATTAACCCTGTTAAAAATTGGTTGGCAAAGGGAGGGCTCTCATGGCACTAACCAATTCCAAAACTGTGTGCTCTTCATGCTTCCCACGCAAAGTCACAAGGCTGTGTTTTAACCCCTTTTTAGAAGGCCAGGAGAGTGGGGGCCCAACTCATCTCTGGGGACAGGATATTCCATAGGGCAGGGGCAAAGGCAGAGAAGATTCCTAGGACAGACACACCCTCCAATATTGGAGTTCTTTACCTGTCAAGATCTGCAACATATGCCTGACTGGGTGGTATGGACCGATGGGATGGGATGCTGGTTCTATAGATAGCTTGGTCCCAGGCTATACAGGTTATTCATATCTTTAAACATACAATGTGTTTTTTAAAAACAATGAAAAAAATTGCTAGCATATTCATATGGAGTAACTAGTTTTTGTGGAACAGAATGAAAGATATTTACATTTGGCTGAGAAGCTTGTGGAAATGAAAGAACTAGCAAAATCTTCTAAGGAAGAAAAAAACAAGCAGAGTCAGAAGATGGCGCAAGAAAAAATAAGACGTATTCAACAAGGTAGAAACACTCAACATTCATTTGTTTGCTCAGTCTTTCAAAAAGTATACTTCTTGTTTTTGTAATAGTTATGTAAAATACTATCACCTTTACTTTCTTTTCTAAAATTGGAAAATAATACTAAAAATCATATGTCATATGTAACTATAGAAATCCATTGGCGCGGGCAAGATTTTTTATTTTTCTTGTTTGGTATAATTGTATCAACCTGATAAACATATTGTGGGCTTTATCAAGCAAAATTAGTGGAGAGCCTGATTATATGTGATCTGAACATGAATGGTGTGCTCTGATTTCAATACATTTTCTGAATTTGGAGCAGCATACATATGCTTCCTTTAAAATACTCTGTGAGGCTAATAGTAGCATTCATATTTTAATATTGCCATGTGAATATTGATTCATCTACAGAAGACAAAAGTGATACAGATAAAATAGGAGTAATATATTGTTTTAATTTAAGCTTTCAGGTTGATTTAAAAAAAAACACTTTTCCTCCCTCTTAAGCAAGGGTATTTGAAAACCCTTGGATATTTAAATAAAACCTATTTATATTCCTTTTTTGCAGAAATGGCCACATTGGAAGACCACCCTTTGTTCAACCCTGATATTAAAGTTACAGACCAACCAAGTGAAAAGAAAAAGACTCCTGTGCTTCTTGAAACTGATGGAGCCTTGAGTTTGAAGATACTTGAGAAATCACAGAATCCTCCTCCAGAAGAACAAAAATGTATGATTAAAAATGTGTTTTTAAAATTTTGTGGATATTTTTGGCCAATTCTGTGCCAATCTACCATAGAATATGAAGAGAAGATCATCCCCAAATGGCATGATATTGATTTGATCAATAGCTTTTGTAAGAGGCATCTAAGTAATTTGCAAAATGATTTCTAAGGTTTGATTCTGTAGGATTCAAGGTTTGCTCTTGTAAGTTGTGAATCTAGGATTGATTTATTTGGAGCAGAGTATCACTTCATTTTTTTTTAAAAATCATCTAAAATATATCACAATAAACCTTCCATTCTGTTAGCTACTTAAAAGATGGATAATAAATCTTCTCAGATACTTCTTCTTTTAAGAGATGTGACTCTGTGTTGATTTATAAAAAAATAAAAGCATATCACTTAGAATCATCCCATCTTACTAATTATTAATCATAACTTTTCTCATTCTTTTCTGATGGGAATAATTTCTAGCACCCAGGCATTCTTAATACCGAAGCACAAACAGAGTCCCCAACATAATCTCCTATAAGTCTAAATAGATTTTCAGGCCAATACTTGAACAAATCAATCATACAAAAAAAATGGGACTCTAGAGGTTTCTTCATAGAAAACACCTGGAAAGGAGCAATTTCAATCCAGCTCACAAAAAAATGATGCCAACTGCTTCTAAAAACAAATTAAAACAGAGCAGCCATAATGGCTTTTTTCTCATTCCTTTGGAAATAGGAAATCTAGCAGATTTAAAGGAAGCATGCTTATAGATAAATATACTCATTAACATAGATGGAAGATGAGCAGGCTTGTACATCATTTAGCATTCGTTAGATAGCCAAGCATTTTTTAAAAATGCCACCCCAATTTTATTTGAATTATGGACACCCTTTCTTGCAGAATGTAGCATGATAAATGAAAGCATTTAATGCAAAAATAATCTACAATTCAAATATGGGCACTCTAAATAAAGTATTGACCCTCAAAATCTGAACTACCATCATGTCCTTGATCTCCTGATTAAGGCATAATTTTATGGGAGAAAAAATTGGCAAATTACAAATAAACCTTTTGTACCCTGTATAAACTAATAAGGAAGCAGTAGACTATGTTCGATACAAAATTACTTGGAATTCTAGATCAGCACATACATTAATTGTGCCTGCTTTTCAGAGCTTACATTAAAAATTGTTTATATTGAAATGGAGATTTAAAATTAATTCATCCAGCTCTGGTAACGGTCTCTATCCTCTATCTACAAATAACTTTTGTTTTCTTCTACTGATATCAGCGAAAAAGAAAAATCCTCAGGATGTAAGGAATTTTGATTATACAGCTCGAAGCTGGACTGGAAAATCTCCCAAACAGTTCTTGATTGACTGGGTCAGAAAGCATTATTCCAAGTCCCCAAATCCTTCTTTTGAAAAAGTTCCATCAGGAAGATATTGGAAATGTAGGTATGTATATCCATGAAGCAAATTTTCACTTGATTATGCTTGATAGTTTCAATCCTTTTACATTTTTGAAAAATCATTTTAATGGATAAGTACACACAGCTTGAAACACAGGATAAATCATTTACCCTCAGGGGTGATTGAGCTATTCTGATCTAATTCATTCATATTGTACTATAATTTCTTGAATTTTACAAGCAAAAGCAATACTTCATGCCTATCACTATTATGTAGCCAACCTGACTCCCAAGTTCTCAAATATGTGCATTTGCAAAAGCTGAATTAGTGGGATATTTATTTGATTTACATTCTATTTTGACTGAGTGCAAATCAAAGTGACATACATAATGTTTCTGCCTTCTGTTTTCCCCACAATCGTGTGAGGTGAATTGGACTGGTAGAAAGTAACCAGCCCATCTAAAATAATATTTAGACAACAATATCTAAACTTACGTCATAAAGAATGACCATTTCTGTCTTTTGAATTGCCTTTGTTAATATGTGGAATGCTTAAAAATTATAGATTATATCAAATTTGGAATTTGTTTATACAGCTGACGTTGATAGCCAATTACTTATAAATGTTATTTATTTATGCATCTGGATTACCTGACTCATGACAACTCTGGGAAGCTTACGTTATTTGAATAAGAAATATGGCTTCTTTCAGTGATATAATAGTTTGCTTATACGTTAAAATCAGTTTTGTAAAACATTATTGTCATTTCATGAACCAATCTGTGGCTTAGCTTATATTTTGCTGAAGGGACTGAAGTTGATGCTATTTGGAATTTTGAGAACATGTTGTGAGTGTTTTGGGTGCCATTTGCCATTCAAAATAGTTGTCATTTAATATATTATTTTTATTAAGCTTGAATTAACTATTTTTTAAGGGTAAGAGTTATCAAGTCAGCTGATGATACATTGGTGGTGTGTCCCACAATCGTTACAGAAGATAGTATGCAGGCTCAACATCTGGCTGCTACGTTAGCTCTGTATAATTTGACAAAAGGGCAGGTGAGATTTTATAATTCCCAATAATTATTTTTAAATGATTTTCTGAAAAGAAATGGTGGCATATACAGCCCACACAATCTATATTTTGGTGATTAATGTAGGGAATGGTGACTCTTAGAGCTTTGCAGTCTGATTCTCTGACTGCTTTCTAACCTTATGGAGTTACTTAATGGCAACATTTCTTGTTTATTTTATTCTATTTTTAATCAGGTAGTATCTGATGCAGTTGTGACTTAAATATTTTTAAAAATAATAAGTAGCATTCAGATACAGAAAACTCAGATAAGTCCAACTGAAATTGTTGGAGAGCTTGGCATGGTGACATTAAGCATTTTTCTTTGTAAGCCAGATACTTATACCATACCTTCAAGAAGCCATTCTTTAGCAAAACTTCTTAGTTGCAATCCCTAGAAAAAAAGAATACTGAATAGCCCATGTGCTATCTTTTCAAAATCACTAATGTAAAATCCACTGTTCAAATACATCATGTCATTATGCTGTTGAATTTTTATGCTGCTGCACAATCTTTGTTGCTTCCTGGCGATTTATATCTGTAAAAGACACATGCATGCACATACTGTATCTGTGTCTTATATCTATAAAACACACACATATGCAGACATACTAAAAATAATTTCTGGAAGATCATTGGGGTATAATTCTGGCTATAGTAGACAGTTAGAAATAACATATCTGCACCTCATTACTAGCCTGTTAAAGTTTCACTATGCACATGATTAAAAAGTACGTCAAAGAGTTTTCAGCAGTTTCTGTTAAAAAATAAGAAAAGAAATCTTAATAATGTGTCAGAATTATTATAGGGAGAACCTTTTTGGAATGCAAGAGGAAGTCATATTAATTTTGGAAACCACTTAAAATAGGATACTGAAAAAGAGCTTCTCTTACTTTTGAGCCAGATGAGATTGCGACGCAGTCCTTATGCATATTTATCTGAAATCAGTTTTATTTAATATAATGACATTTCTCGGCAAATGAATAATATGATACGTAATTCATTCCAAAGCATACTTGAAAGCATTCCTTTTTGTGTCTCCTCTTCAGTCGGTGCATCAGTTACTTCCTCCTACATACAGAGATGTTTGGCTAGAATGGAATGATGCTGAAAAGAAAAAAGACGAAGAAAACAAGACGGAAACCAACAAGCCTCGTGAACAGTTCATTGCCAGACTGCTAAACAAGCTGAAGCAGCAGCAGCCGCCACAGCAATTTGAAGGCAAGCCCAAACTTTCAGAAGATGCAGAAGACTCTTGGGAGAACTTAATTTCTGAAGAGGACTTTAATGGGCTTTCTCTTGAGACCTCATTTACAGATGACTTAGAACCTATGAGAGCTCTCTTTAAAAAACAACAGGGTTCTTCCAGATACCAAAGACTTCTAAAGGAGAGAGAGCAGCTACCAGTGTTTAAATATAAACATACCCTTATCGAAACTTTAAAAAAGCATCGAGTTGTGGTTGTGGCTGGGGAAACAGGTAGTGGTAAAAGCACTCAAGTTCCACATTTCTTGTTAGAAGATTTGCTACATAATGAACGAAGTTTGAATAAATGCAATATTGTTTGCACCCAACCACGGAGGATCTCAGCAGTGAGCTTGGCAACTAGAGTTTGTGAAGAACTGGGCTGTGAAAATGGACCTGGTGGAAGAGTAAGACATTCTTAACAGTTATGTTCCGAAGACTGCTTTTTAGAGAATGTAACAGGACAGCTCCTAAAAGATCAGTTTATAATGGAATAAATTTGCATTTATGGCTTAGAGGAATTTCACATAAGAATGTTGAGATCATAAGAAAAAAATGGTAGATTACCATTCAGTAGTAATTTTAATTCCTTATAGAATTAGTTGTGCGTCAGTAATTGTGGTACAGCGGCATTATTATCTGGCAAACTGAAGAGCAGAATAGAGTTGCATTTGAAGCTCATCCAGAAACAGACTGAGTTTACACTTTAAGGTTGAACTGAATTTTTGCAATCAATTTATAAGATAAATTCCTCTTTTGAGGAAGCATGCTCCATCTTTCCATATTGGTTTCTTTGAAATATTTGTTATATTTTTAATAAATATTAAATCAAAGAGTTGATCTTGTATAGAAACTATTACATATCCTTAAACACAAATAGGAAAGACTTGCTGGCATCTCTTTCTGCTGGGATGGACTAAAAATTGGGCACTGCTATAAAACTACTCGTACCTGCAATGGGATCATTTTTTTTTCAAAGAGGAAAAATGTTTGAATTAATATAGGAGTAGAGTAGCCTGTTCTAATAATAATAATGGAAAGTTCTAATCGCAATAAATTTATTTTAGACAAACCTTTTATTTTCTTCTCTAAGAATTCCTTGTGTGGCTATCAAATCCGTATGGAATCGCGAACAGGAGAGGCCACTAGACTGCTTTACTGTACAACTGGAGTTCTTCTTCGAAAATTGCAAGATGATGTTCTTCTTTCTAACGTGTCTCATGTTATTGTAGATGAGGTTAGCAACACTTTTTTAGTTTTCTGAAAAAAGCACCGTTATTCATCTATATTAACCTCCTCTATATCCTTTTCATAAAGGTTCACGAAAGAAGTGTTCAATCAGATTTCTTGCTAATTATCTTGAGGGAAATCTTGCACAAGCGTTCAGATCTCCATCTCATTTTGATGAGCGCCACAGTTGATAGTGAAAAATTTTCCAGCTATTTCACTCACTGTCCCATACTAAGGATTTCAGGAAGGAGTTATCCTGTAGAGGTAAATGCCTAATTCTATTCCTATAACAATTCTTGATTCAATGTCCTACCTTTTCCTTTGAAAATACCATAAACTGTTCATCTCTGAATCTGTGCTCTGATGTATTAAAAATTCACAATGAGCTGCCACAAATTATTTCTAATTTGGATGTGATTTCCTATCAATTGATTGATTATATGCCATCAAGTCAGCTCTTAGTGAACATATAGATTTTCTCCATGATGATCTATCGCTAATCTGATCCTTCATGTCTTCCAGTGACACTGTAACCAAGTCTACCCACCTTGCTGTTTGTTTCCTTCTTCTTTACCCCCCTCCATATTTCTCAGCATCAGTCTTCTCTGCTGAGCTGAGTCTTCCATAACGTGTCCAGAAAAATAATCTGGTTCTTCGTTTGTCAATTTTAGTGCAAATAGGAGCATGCAACATGCAAGGTCATGTGTTATCCATGTTTAAAGACAGACTAAGATTGCTAAAAGTTATCCAACTATTCCAGCTGAATTTTGTGATATTTATCTGAGGCAAAAGGTTGATGTACCTTTCTATTCCTATAATGGGAAGTTGTTCTGAATGTAATTTCAAAATAAACAGTATATCTAAAACTGAACTATTTCACTTGACAAAACTCCAGGTTTTTCACGTTGAAGATGTAATAGAGGAAACTGGCTTTGTTCTGGAGAAAGACTCTGAATATTGTCAGAAATTTTTGGAAGAAGAAGAGGAGATAACTGTAAATGTGACTAGCAAAGGAGGAGGAATAACAAAGTATCAGGTGACATTTTATGTGTAAAAAAATAAGTCGGTTTAAAAAACTATTTACCAGTTGTGCTCAAGGTAGGTATCTCCTCCCCTCCTGATTTGGGATCCTCCATTATTTTACACAATGGCCCACTTTATTTAAAAGGGGTTTTCAGCCTTCAGTACAGCACAGGATGGGCACCTTGGGCAGCCTTGGAAATTATCCCTTGAGGATTGCTGGAAGCAGCATGGCGATACTGTGATATCACAAAAAGGCAGCCATGAAATCCTGGCTCTGTTGTGTTTCTTTGTTATTTGGGGGGATGAGGAAGAGATTTATTATATTTATTTTTAAAAAATAAGAAAAATGGTGAAATTGCTGCCAAACTTTTGAATATAATCTTGGGAAGTCTAGAAAAAATATGGCTAGGGACATGGACTGTTATTCCTTGGTTGCTCATTTCTGGTGTAGCATTTCAGAGTGACAGACAAAAGGATAGCAAATTTATTTCTAGCTCTGTTGCATAAATTTGTATTCTTCTGTTAGTTGATGTTGCAGTTAGGCTGTTTTATACATATGGTCCTTTTTTATTTATTATGTGCAGCAATAGATGAAACTATTTTGTTACATTATTTTGTTTTAGAATGATTGTTCCAAATTTCTTTCTGTTCTGTTTAGGAAAGCGTTCCGGTTCAGGTTGCAACTGGTATTGAGCTAGGACCATATTTCCAAAAATACAGCAGTCGAACTCGGGAAGCCATATACTGTATGAATCCCTACAAGATTAACTTCGACCTTGTACTGGAGTTACTTGCATTTTTAGGTAAGATTTTGAAAAATTGCATAAAACACAAATTTAAAATTGCTTTCTTACTCCTGATCTTTGTTTGCTTTTTCCCTAAGGAAAATGCCTAATATGTATAGGTGTCTGTGTCTGTGTCTGCCTGCCTATGGATATGTCTATCATATCCATGAAACTTTTCTTGATAATAAAAATGATTTTTTAATTTATTTCCTCCCGTCCCTACAGACAAAAGTCCCCAATTCAAAAATATGGAAGGAGCTGTCTTGATTTTTCTGCCTGGCCTTGCGCATATCCAGCAGTTGTATGATCTCATTTTCACTGACAGAAGATTTGATTTAAGACAAAGGTAAGCAAATCATGGGAAAGTAATGATAGATTCTAATTAAAATGTATATTGTTGCATAGATTGAATTATGAGAAGATAAACAGGATTGCTAACTGAAAATAACAAATTTTAGCTATTTAATATGCATTTTTTTTCTTACATGCATATTACCCATCTAAACACCAAAATAGTTTTTACCATAGTAGACATTTTTGGTTTTGGATGTAAAATAAATTATATAAAACTGAATTGTCTACTTGTAAACATTTTCAGTTTTCTGAAATGGTCTCAAGTAATGGATATATCAGTTCACATTCCTCATAACACAACTAGCAAGTATCAATATTAAATAGTTATTAAAGGACAGATTTTGATTTGCAATGTTAAATATTTCAGTATAATATAGTTTTGCATTTTTGTAGTATATAGTATTAATATTAATACAATGTATCAAATCATAATGATTAGTCAAATTATAAATCCAAGTCTCATGCATATTTTCTGCTGAGATGTATCCGTTTTGTCTTACGAGTCAAAGCAATACAATTACTTTTTTTTTTTTGCATTATAATTTTTAGGCACCAGTTAATAGCATTGCATTCTGTTCTGTCCACTAAAGAGCAAGCGTCTGCATTTACATTGCCTCCTTTTGGTGTTAGAAAGGTAAGCTTAAAGTATTAATATACACTTGAACTGTTATCTTGCCTTGTGTCTCAAGATCCTTTTAGCCTTTTGTGTCATGCATGGTGCTTTTCATGTATTTGAAAGAAAGAGACGAAACTGAGTGCATCCCAAATATTTTTAATGTGATCTTATGTTCAGTGTTGCAATCTTGAAAAGCTAGTTCTTTTCACATTCTTCTGAAATGTTCATTTAAGCCTGGCATCTATCCCTGGGCCAAGAATAATGCTGCCCTTCAGGATTATATTAGCCTTCTATTCGTATAGTCATTAGCATCAGCTGGAAGGGACATTTATCTCACAATGACCAGGTGAGACAAAAGGAGTTTGTTTCATCAACATCAGCAGGACCACAAGTTTCCCATTCCTGTTAAGATAACTCAACACTGTATTGATATAAAATTTGTTATGAAGATACTACTTATAATAGTTAATACTAATTGAATGTAATCATGAACATTTTTGTTGGTTTGAGTTGAGTAAGCTGTAACACAAAGTTTATTTTTACTATTAAAATATGTATACCACCCTTCAATTCCAGATTATAACCAAGGCAGCTGCTTAAAGCAATTAATATTTACATTATTTTATATATGCAGTGAAGCAAAATAATTAAAATGCATTAAATCGAAACAATGAACAATGATGTCAGCAGCCTGAGTTAAAATTAACTTAAATAGCATGTTAAAAATGAACACATTAATTTAAATGTCTAAGGCAGTAAAATGTCTTGATTGGAATTGAACCTGAAACAAAGGTTTCTGAAAAGTCAGTGAAAATCATATAAAATGGGGAAAGTATCTTAATAATGTTCAATTTGAGTTACTTTGTCTCCAGTATTTTGTTTTTTAAATATTTATTTTATTTTATTTCTAAAGTTAAAATACAAACTCCAAAAGAAAAAAAAAGGAGTAGTAACAAAACAAAAAAGAAAAATGTGTAAAGACAAAGAAACAAATATACCCCTAATTGTCTGCTTAAAAGTATATTTCAACAATAATAGCTGCTATTCTCACATAGGTCCACAATTTATGAACTTCTTTACCTCTATTTATCCAATCAATTTGACTTACCATATTCTACTGTAAAAAAGAACAGTTAACAGGTAAACCCAATAGCAAAGCTAAACTTCAAAGCCCTTTGTTAACAATGTTATTGTATTTAACTCGCATGAAGTCCACAAACAGCTTCTAATCTACCATAAAACCACTGCAGTCATTATTTCTGATCCATCCAGGATCAAATATTCTCGATTCATTGTTAATAATAAACTCTTCCTTAAAATTATAGCTGGGACCTTTCCAAACAGTTGCATCTCATTCCCCAAAGTCATAGATCTCTGTTGTGCAGTATTTTATGTTAAGTGAAATACTAGGATTACTTCAAGGAGAATCAATGTATTATTCCACGGGTGTCAAATTGGCCATGTCACGTTGCCGTCATGTGACATATTGTGACGGTTTTTTCCTTTCGTGGAGCTGGGTGGGCGTGGCCTACACATGACACATCCAAGCCCTCCAGTTTGACACCCCTGTACTATTCTATAATCCCTGATTCCAGGGTATAGATTACCATACAGTGGCTCATTTTATTTTATTAATAAAAGAGTAAATGTTACAAATACATTGTAAGCATAATTCAAATCAGTTAATTTTGAATCCTAATTTTTTCTCATGTTCATAAAACAGACTCTCTCTCACACACACATACAGTTTTCATGTATCAATCTTCATTCCCTAAAATATGTTTTTTGGGATGTTGCAAAATAGAGCTAGTTTGGTGTAGTGGTTAAAATCCAGGATAGAAAACAGGATACTGTGAGTTTTAGTCCAGCCTTAGTCATGAAAGCTGGCTGAATAACTCTTCCTCTCTCAGCTAAACTCACCTCACAAGGTGGTAGTTGTGGGGACAATAGGAGGAGAAAGAAGTATAGTTCACCACCTTCAGTTATTTGTAAAAAGAATGGGACATAAATATATACATAAATAATCTCCAAATATGATGAGACTAAATAGAAATTGTCCTCCCCTACATAAAGAGTGGAAAAACTTGGAATCAAAGGCCTTGCATTCAAAGCAAAGACGGTATTTATCCCAAGTTAAATTTCTCTTGCTAAAAATTAAAAACTTGTAAATACATGTGTATGTTTAAAAGCATTTGTGTTTCTTTTACAGATTGTTTTGGCCACCAACATAGCTGAAACAGGTATCACTATACCTGATGTTGTTTTTGTAATTGACGCTGGAAGAACAAAGGAAAACAGGTGAAAGCACTTTTCACTAAAAAGGATCAGCTTTCATTAGAGATATATTGATTTTTTTTGCAATAAACATTTTGATGCATTAGAAGTTTTTATTTTTATGATAACTAGATATAATGTAGTACTGTACTTATTCTAGAATAGGATTTGTCCCTCAACAATGTTTTGTTGGATTAACTGACTTTTGAGGAATAAATAAGCGGTATACTCATCAAAAACCTCATCACTTATTTTGTTTCTTAAGTGCAAACATCTTTCTCTGGACCTTTTTTTGTTTTTTCTTTCTTTCCATTTAGGCAGTTATGGAAACTTGATCTGATCTATTGCAGGTGGAATGGGTGGGGGAAATTGGGAATGGCATTTAAGTTTGTGCAGAGTTAATGGAACTGATAACTGCAACCCTTCTGAACCGCTTCCTTTTTGTATTTGGTTATAGATCCTATCAAAATAAATAGGCATAGCTATCTGTGTTTGAAACTACTTAGCTATGTTTTCAGAAGTACTCATTTACAGAGAAGAAAATATAGTGTTCTGTGTGGAGAGTTATTAAGTTTAGTGTTAATAATGTTGTATGTGCTGGAGATTTTTTTCCTTAATATTTTTTTCAGGTACCATGAAAGTAGTCAGATGAGCTCATTGGAAGAGACTTTTGTCAGTAAAGCTAGTGCACTACAACGTCAGGGGAGAGCAGGGCGTGTCAGAGATGGATTTTGCTTTCGATTATATACCCGAGACAGGTAAAATTCTTTTAGCCTTTAAATTTAAAGTATTCTATGTTCAAGGTGGAACCATTTGCTAAAACTGTAGTACTTCTGTTATGATACTTTATTTACCTATTAAATTATCTCACTACAAACATGCAAAACTTATTAACCATATTATATTTCATTGGAAGATGAATAATCCTTTGGGAGAAACTACAGAACTAAGCTAGACTGTTTTGAGCAGAAGAATCCTTTATTTTCCACATCCACCATCAAAGAAACTTAATGCAAATGAATAGTTCCCATTGTAGCTATATATATTTATACATAATAAGTTCCAATAAATATTGGAATGCAGTAAATCACTTCTTTTGCTCTTTGTCTAATGGCTTTTACAGATTTGAAAGTTTCCTAGAATATTCTGTTCCAGAAATCTTGCGTGTTCCCTTGGAAGAACTGTGTCTTCACATCATGGTATGATATTTCAACTTTAAATATTCATTATTTTGATTTACCAGGAAACCTTGATAATCTGACTAAGTGTACTGCAATTGTTTACCTTTCTAAACAAGGAAAAACCATGCATGAAGTTGTAATCTCTTGGCAAGACTATAGTCATACCTTAAATGCCCACATGATGTATGGAAATAAGGAAGAGGTGAAGGAATGGACAATTATGTAATATTGTATTTACCATTCCCATTTATTTGGAAAAAAAAGATATTTTGAATGGTGTGCTTTTCATAAATGAAAAATAAACCAGTATTTACTAAAGAAGTATTATGGCTTTTGTACACTGCACATTGTACAATCACATGCAAGCATGAAATCCTGGCATAAATCTAAAGGTGCTAGATATGGATGCTGGTTTTAGAAACAGGGGTATATGGGAAATGACTACAAATATTGCAAATTAGCTTTGCTTTATCTAAACAAAGCTGTTCACATAGTGCTAAGATAGAACAAAGAGAGGCTATGGTTGCTGTAGTTCAGTCATATGAGTCCAGGATATATAGCTGACTGAAGGAAGATAACACATAGACCTCTTCCTATATCAAAATGCATGGAACCTATACGCTAACTAAGTTACTTTGAAACCTGAGATAGAAAATCCCATCGTACTGTATAGTACATACATTATGGTAGTAAACATGAAAATAAATAATTTAGAAGTAGCTAGAAATAATAGCTACTTAAATGTGGGAATGAGTGAGAGTTATATATCTTTTCAGGCTCATTCTATTTTTATTTTTTGTCTGCTTTACCTATAGAAATGTAATCTTGGTTCTCCTGAAGAATTCCTCTCCAAGGCATTAGACCCACCTCAGCCTCAAATTGTTGCCAAAGCCATGTATCTTCTGAGGAAAATTGGGGCTTGTGAATTAAGTGAGCCTAAGCTGACTCCTCTAGGCCAACATCTTGCAGCCTTGCCAGTCAATGTAAAGATTGGTAAAATGCTTATATTTGGTGCTATTTTTGGCTGCTTGGATCCAGTGGTAAGTTGATGACTAACAATGGCAGCCCATTACTAGCCAATGCAGGCTCAGTGCTCATGAAATAAATGTTAATCTGAGAACCTATTCTATACAGACTAGTATTTACATACCATACTGTTTATGGTATGTAAAATACCATTTCAGCTGATTCAGTGCAAAACTAATGCTCGTTGTTTCTTCTGGAATTTTTGAAATTCAGTGTGCTTTGACAAAATATTGGCCTGTTTCCAAATCATTCATAAATGTCTGGTCTCTATATATTATTTTCATATAGAACTTTCCATCTTTGATTCAAGATTTTAGATTCTGATAGTCTTCACCAAAACTTTAGCAAATTTGCAGCATTGTGCCTTGTACATCCTCATGAGGTGTTTTTAGCATCTAAAATAAAATGTCAAAATAGCATGAAATATATGTGAATGCTAAAATCTTACAAGGTTGTATAGGATTGTATAGGAATTGCAAATCTCCAAATATTTTTTTTTCCTGATACCATCTGAAAATGTTGCTAACCCTTTCCCGGAGTCCAGCGTCTTACAGGTGGTTCTTGCGTAACAACCCTAATTGGAACCAGAAACTTCACCACCGATTGAAGTAGTCGCTAAGTGGGAAATCATGTGAACATGACTATGCTTTCTGACTGGAAAGAGATAAAACAACTTAATTTCACAATTTGGGTTTTTCTTTGCCTCCTAACCCCCACCTTTTGAATAGTCAAGTGCCTTATACACATTGGAAGCAGGCACTTGAGCAGTCCATGGGTGCACAAGTTACTCTATTGAAATGTCTTTCACTCCAATCTCTGCTTTGCAAGAGGTGGGTCTTCTGATGTGCAGAAGACTAAACAGGGTACTCTCTCTTGAAGTGTCTTTCTCTTCAACCTCTTTGCTCGGTGGGGCAGGATAGTTGGGCAAAGGACAGATTGCCTAAAGAAATTGGTAGCTTTTTTTGTCTCCTTCTCCCTCTAAGAGAAGAGAGATTGGAGAGAAAGGAGTCTCAGGAGAAAAAGATGCCATTCTACACATCAAAAGCAAGGAAGCAAGCTCTTTGCATAGCATGTTTGTGGTTCCCAGTCCTGGGCTATTGCATTGCTTTTGAGGTGTAAACAGTTTACTTTCTTGCAATCCCAGTCTCTAATTTCTCTGCTTTGCAAAGTGGGGAAAGAAAAAGAACCAGGTCAGGCACAGGACATTGCATACTGACTGTAATGACAATCACATGATTTAGGTATGCTGCAAAAATAATAAATCAGTTGTAAAGTTATTTTTTTCAGCTCCATTGGTTGGTAAGTGAGAACTATCTCAATATGTGTTTATACGGTACAGTCCTATGATAGTGACCTTATTCATTATTCTAAAAAAACCCACATTTCAATAAAAAAATCAGGAGTAAATATATAAATGTTGCTGTATATTGTCATATTTTGTAGGCTACTCTTGCAGCTGTAATGACCGAAAAGTCTCCATTTACTACCCCAATTGGAAGAAAAGATGAAGCAGATCTGGCAAAATCTTTTTTGGCATTGGCCAGTTCAGACCATTTGACAATTTACAAGGCATATCTGGGGTAATTGAAATGGCTTTATTTATCTCTTTATTGCCACTATAATTTAATACATCTGTTCTTCTACTTTCTTCTTCTACAACTATGCTACATTCCAAACTGGGAAAGAATTTTCTTATGGTTAACTGCTCTCTCTACTCACTGTGCTTCCTCTGGTTATTTAATAAGTTGTCCTCAGAGATGACAATAATTTGTCCTCATGGTGACTTGAAGGGCACATATGGGAAGTTTACTTCAGCGGTCCCAACCTTTATGGTTTGCCGGCCCAGCTGGGGGATGGAGAGGGGAACTGGCCATGCAAGTGGTGGGCCGGCACGCACACGCAGTTTGACTTGCATGACTTGTAGGCTGGTGCGCGCGCAGTGCACTTGTAGTGGGCCGCAGCCCAGGAGTTGGGGACCCCTGGTTTACTTAATGAGAAAGAAAACAGAAGTGGCTTCTTCCAAGATGTTTTGATTTCCTAGTGCTCTTTTGTCCAAGCATAACTAAATCAAATTCTATTTAGATTATTTAAAATAGCAAATTGGCTTAAGGTTACACTCTGATGGAACAATGAACCTATATAATCTTAATAAAAAATATAGAACAGCATGTGTGTGTGTGTGTATGTATGTGTGTGTGTGTGTATATATATATATATATATATATATATACACTTCACTTCATTTAAAGCTAACTGTTTTTGTTAGCAAAGATTCATTTTATTTTTAAATGATTAAAAACAAGTTGTATGATTTTTGCAAATAGTTTCTAATTTCTTTCCCCCTCAACTCTCAGCTTTTCAACCTTCAATTGACTAGCCTAGTTTATTATCATTAATGCAAATCAAAACAGCCTATTTCTCTTTTCTTGTACCACAATGACTAGTGTATACAAATTGCAGGCACACACCTCAATTATATTTAACCCAGACTGTAATGAATTCTAACTGCCCTCTACTTTAGCCACACATGCCACCATAATGAAAGAAGGAAAGGAAAGTTAAGCAGGAGTACATCTAAATCATGGAAAAAGTAGAGATGTTATTGAGCAATAGGGAAAGCAACTGGGTGATGTATTATAAAAAAAACTTCAGTTTGGTTCCAGATTGCTCTCCTAGAAAATCTGGATAAAAATTTAAAGTCAGTTTTGCAGGTTATTGATTTTCATAAAACATATTAAACTGAACTGGATATATACTTTTGTACTGTCCATTTTGGTTGTCTATTTCTTCTCTTTTTGTTTCTCCAAACTGGACCTTAAATAGTCATGAATTCTGGGCATCATCTTAGAACAGAGATCCCAACCTTTCCATCTTTGTGGACCAGCGGGGCGGGGGGGAGAGAGAGAGAGGATGGGTCCATATGAATGGCAGGCAAGCATGCACACACACATGCAGCTCCATTTGTATGAGCAGCAGGCACATGTGCACGCCACTTGCACAAGTGGTGTGTGTGCACACACTTTTCTGTTGATCGTGCAGTGGTGCACACGTGCTTCCCTCCACTTCCGTGGCCCAGTTCTGAATGGCTCAAGGCAGTGGGTTTTGTTCCAATGTTAGCAATTGTAAACCATATTGTCCATTAACAAAGATCAGCTATCTTGTTAGAGTTGTAAAGGGATTTTTTTTTTAAAAAAACATACATACTACATAATTAATGTGGCCAAACAATGACTCCCTGTGCATATGGCATGAAGTCTTTGATTATTCATTCAGCCACTCAATATACTGAATAAACATTTGGCAGTTTCTATCTTCACCACTGCCCAGCTGTCCTGAGTATAGAGGAGTGAGGCTGTTCCTATAGCAGATGGAAATTTCTGAGCAAGCAGAGTGATTTGGACGGTTTTGTTTTCCCCTAAGTTTTGTTCGTAATTGGAAAGCCCTGTTTCTGGATGTCAAGCTTTAATTGCATATATGTGGAAATAAACCAGGTCAAGAATTGCTTTGCCAATTAAAAAACTCTTTTCATGTTCATATTAATTATGTTATTGAGAAAATGACCTTAAATTCTGATTATAAATTGGCTAAGATATTAAACTGCCCATTTACAGAAACTAGCATGTATACAAATAACATATGGAATACATGAGTTCATAGCTCACTTTGGAAAGACTCTTGCTTTTGTTGAAGTTCTGAAATTCCAGGGCCAAATATGATAGACAGAGATGTAATTAGATGGGCCAATAATTAAATTTAGTTTTAAAAAAATATTTCCGTAATCAGTAGTGTAAAAGATCAAAATAAATGCAAATATTTTATTTACTTTATTGTGACCATTAATCAACACAAGGGAACTAGTATTCAAATATACAAAACTAAATTGACAATGTTTAGATAGTTAAGAAAAGTATATAATAGCAACAAAATAATCAGCTAAAAGACAATATTAAATCAAACTATGTTCAGGATAGACAAGTAGGTAGATGTGTGTGTGAGAGAGACAGACAGACAGAGACAGACAGACAGAGACAGACAGACAGAGGCAAATAGCAGTATAAAATGCAAATACTACACAAATACATATGCACAGACACACAAATGTATATTTAAATGTGTATTTGTAAGTAAAAAAGAAAAGCATCCAAAAGGAATTGAAGAATGATAAACTTCCCTTACAGACCCCTTCAAACCTGAGATAAATATAATTTAGTACAATAACTGAACTGCCATCTACACAACAAAGCCAATGGCGAATCCTGAACCATTTCTGGTTATCAATTGTCAGACAATTTCAATTGCTCTTAAGTCTTCTTTCCTGATTTTGCCCACTGCCTTGCCAAACCTGGCAACCTTGTAGCTGATGTTAGAAAGTAGAAGTTGCTGATACTTGTTGATACTGCTAGTCAGAGGTGTGTTAATTAGAGCATTTTGAGGTTCTATATAAAACTAAGCAATACAGAAGAACATGGAGGATGGTTTTTATTTTTTTTTCTTTAATTTATTTATATCCCGCTTTTATTATTTTTATAAGTAGCTAAAGGTGACAAACATATATCCAACACACCTTCCTCCTATTTTCCCCACAACAATAACAACCCTCTGTGGTAGGTTGGGCAGAAAGAGAGTATTTAGCTCTAGGTCACCTAAGTGGCTTTCATGACATGATTTGAACTCCCAGTCTCTGAGTTTTTAGCCTGACTCCTTAACCGCTCAGTCAAATTGGTTCTCTACTGTCCTGAGTTCCAAGGACAAACTCATAATGCGTATGGGATCAGCATTTCAAGAGAATTGCTAAAGGGAGAGCATTGCTTTGGGCTAAGGTAAAAGCCCTTTCTGATTTGGGATGTTAAGCAGTGTAAGATACATAGCTGGTGTCAGAGTGTATCTCCCTATGTTGGGAAGCTGAGTGGTATTACCAGCATCCGTTTGACAATCAATGTCAAACAGACATTGCTTACATGTGACCCTTGCTTGCTCATAGCTCAAAGATAGTAAGTAAGTGGGGGGAAATCCTAGGAGAGAGAGCTTGTTGCAGGCTGCTTGTTTCCACTTTGAAATCCATCTTTTAATGTCAGTGGAACTAAGCCTATAAGGAAAAGTGTCAGCTTCAACCAGTCCAGTAATGCCATGTCCTATTCTCCATTGTTCTCATTCCAGCCTCGATGCATAAAGTAGCACTGAAAACACAATTAAGAACTTGAAAAATTACTGTTAAAATTTTAGATTGAGCAAGTTCCATTGGTTCAGGGTTTCGGGGTGGAGGCAAACTGTGTGCCATACAGTAATTGGGTTAAGGGCTTGGCCTCAAAGAGCTTAGATGCTGTGGATACATTGACCTCCTGTGGAACAATAAAATCTTAAAATAGCTGCTGCCCTCTTAAGTGTATTTTGCGAAGCATAGTTAGCAAGGACCCTTTTATTTCCATTAGCCTGAAAGATTACTCGCAGGTATTGAAAGCATTGCATTTGTTCAATGGCATGGTTGTTAATAGTCCAGGAACACTTTGGGGGGCGATTTGCAAATGCCATTATTTTAGTTTTAGAGTAGTTGATTTTCAGCTTGTTCTCTTTACTTATGTAAAGTGCATAACTGTCTTCTTATAAGTATTTTACTTACTCTATATACTACTGAAAATCCTGTGTGTTTTTGTCTGTTTATAATCTTCAGTTGGGGAAATGATATATCACGGGATCTAGGAGAAGACCTTTCTCAGCTGTTGCCTCTGTTCTTTCAAACATCTAGCCCCCCTACGGAGTGAGGTCAGCTCCAACCTTCCTGATCTTCCATAAGAGCCTAAAGATCTGATCTGCCACTTATCTTGGGTGTCCACTGGGAATCAAAGTGGAGGTGGTTGATAGATTAACAACAAAACCTACCTCCCTTCAATCTGTTCCCACCCTCCCATCTTTTAATTGGGCTGCAGCATTTGGTTCTTCATAGTATTTTATGTCTTTTAACTTTTGTGTAGTTTTTATCTTTTATAAAGATCTCTTATCTTTATCTTTTTAAGATTGTAAGCCACCCAGAGTTACCTTGTGGTAAGATGAGCAGCCAATAAATTTTACAAATAAATAAATAAATAAATATCATAGGGCAACAATGTTTGAATCAAGTTACCTGAAATGGGGTAATGTACAGAATGCATCCAAAATCCATTACTCCTCTGGAGTGAAATTTAGCAAATTTGAGGTCACTCTAACTATAGTATGTCATTGTCATTTCTAATGCTCCATGACAGCTTTCTTTAAGTCAATGGGAAAACCAGTAGGAAGTCTAAACTTAATTGTGATTGCTGAATCTCCCTGTCAGCTTCTCACAAACAAAGTCAAGTGGGGAAGCTGGCAGGAAGTTGCAAATCTAAGGCCAGCAGGCAGGTAAGTGGTACCTGGGGAAGGAAGCAATGTGAAAGGTGCAGGAAGAGCCAGGGAGGATAAGAAGCAGTGGAAGCATAAAAGGAGGTGCCTGAGAGGTGCCGTGAAGGTGAAGGAGGATCCAGCACAGGGCAGGGAAGGTGCACGAGGGCTTTGTGTGGGCCGGAGAAGGTGCACAGGGGTGCACAAATGGTCAGCCTGAGCACAGAGGAACTGGAAAAGGATTCCTGATGAGGGAGACTTATCCCAACAATTTGGACCTTCCCTAATAGCTTCCCCATTAACTTCTTCCCTGCAAGCTTCCCACAAGCAAAGTCAGGGGAGAAACTGGCAGGAAATCGAACATTGTTCCTGCTCCCACAGATTTTTTTGTTTTTGATTTTGCTCACCTAGGATGAGCAATAGCAATAGGATGGCACAACTGAAACAATGACCCAACGGGTGATGGATGGTCTAGTACTATATAAATCTACAGTGCATGGAATATACCTAGGTTGTGCTAAAATAACAAAAACTCTAATATTCAGCACAGAATATTTTCCAGTTTGCACCATATGCACAGTTCCTCCAAGACAGTTGGAAGATAAAACATAATTTACAGGCGAGGAAGTAAATTCACAGGTAAGAAGTAAACAAACCATAAATCTCTTCATTCAAAAGCATTATGGAACATTTATTAAATAGTAATGCAGTTTTTCGGACCACAGCTGACACCAATTGGACAAAAGACATAAGCAGGATTAACATTTAGCAACATCTGCAAAAGCTGTGTGATCACCATCAATCTGTATTTTAGAAAAATAAGCAAAGCTCCCATACATAGCCAGGTGCTCTTGTTAATAAGAATTCCTTCTGTGAGGCATTCTGTTAAAAATAAATGTTGGGACATTTTATGTTTAAGCTCTTGTCAGACTGGATAAACAAAAATTTAAAACAGAGAGAGAGGAAGGAGGGACAGGGGGAGACAAGGCTGAATTTTATCAGGAAAACAATGAATATTGAGTACAAACAGTTAGAAAAACCAAAGCCGTTGAGGTTGTATAAATAGCGAAACACAGAGCTAAGAACAAAGCTCCAGGGAACTACATTAACTTCAGCCAAATACTTCAATGCATAAGATACAAATTGAGACCAGTTAAGTAAATCAGTCAAAAACTAGGTAAACACTGAACTAGCCATGTTTCAATTGATCTGGACGAACTTTATAATCTCTCATATTAAACACAGATGACAACGCAAAGAGTGTGATTCTCAGAAGTGCAGGTGAGCATGATTGCATAATAATGTTCACTCTGTCAAATTTGAGAAACTGGTTCATATTTTACAATGGCTATCTCATTTCTGTAACACCGCTAAGTCTGAATAAGGACTAATCTTCATCATGGTTTCATATAATAATATATATATTTGCATCTGGTTTCCTTTGTCTTCATTTTCACATAATGTTTCATTGGGCTAAAGGACATTGCCTATGGCTTGCAGTGCATTTTCCAAAGTTGTGGTCAAGCACAGGCTGATGCTATAAATTGCCAATTTCATCATTAGCCACTATGGTGCTGTCATTGATGGCATGTTAGGCACCATGCCAACTTCTCTCTAGTTTTCAGATTGCCAAAAGGGCAGCAACTGTATAGTTGCTCTGATCTAATAACCATGTGCAGCTGGAAGGAATCCAAAATCAATACCAACCTATCCTAATGTATTATCCTGTACCAATAGAAGAGAATATTTGTAGCTCAGGGTTGAACTGCGAGATCCTTGGTGCTCTCTGAGCCTGGTTGTTTTCTTGCAGACGTTTCATTATACAACTAAGTAATATTATCAGTGTTAGAAGAGTGTGGGGTTTGTTCTCTGTTTATATAGAAGTGGCTTGTTCTGTGGTATTGGTCGGAGTGGTCTTGACGATTCCTCAATTAGGGTTAGGGTTTTTACTGTTTAATTGTTTATCTGGGTTGGTAGTTCCTTGATTGGGGACCCCAATTCTAGTACAAGGAACCTCCAACTCAAAAAATCAAACAGTAAACAATATCATCCTGTTTCCAGCAATGGTCAGAAGGAACTTATCAGAAAAGCTTTCAACGATAAGACTGAACAATTTGTGAATATTTTAATTACCTCAATGAAAATAATATGAGAGAAAATTTATTACCAAGTAAATGAACAGAAATAAAGCTAGTAGGTACTAAAATATACTATTTTATCTGTTATGTGTTGTAGTGTGCTACCTGATTGTTTTGTTGGATCCTGCAGTACACATAATAACATAAACAGAGATGCCAAGGAAAGAAACAGCAAAGGTTAGGGCACAGTAATTATGGAATTTAATCTTAGGTAAAATATTTATTCTGAAAAGTACTGTAATTTATTTCTTAATACATTATAAAAAGAAATTTGGGAAGGTTGAAGACAATCTAATGGAACTATTGTATTTCCCCCTTTCTAATTATCATTATTCATCTGGTCCAGTGAGAAAGCCCTATGCAACTGAACGTATCAACAAGCTGTCTCCTTCTTTCACATACCTTTGTACCTGTGACCTCAAGGGATAGGCTCTTCTACTGCTTAATACCTTCATGAGTAGGACATTTCTCCTTATTTTGAGTCTGGATCTTCCTCTGTAAATCTTTCACCAATTGATTTTGCCTTACCTTCAAGGATTATAGAGAATAAATCCACATCCTCTCGCAGTGCCCAGAGGCTGTTAGGGGCTGGATGGGGAGCAACGCGTTGAAACTAAACCCTTGCAAGACCAAGTTGTTCTGGGTTTGGGGTTCGTTGACTCACGGAGAATTGCCGCCTTTGGTCTTGGATGGGGTGGCACTACCCCAAACAGACCCTGTGCATAATCTAGGGGTTTTCCTGGACTCACGACTCCTACTCAAAAAGCAGGTAGCGGTCGTGGCCAGGAGGCCCTTTGCATAACTGCGGGTTGTGCACCAGTTATGCCCTTTCCTGGACCAACATTCCCTACTCACAGTCACTCATGCCCTAGTCACTTCCCATCTTGATTATTGCAACATGCTCTACAAGGGGCTGCCCTTGAAGAGCATCTGGAAGCTCCAGTTGGCGCAAAATGCAGTGGCCCACATGCTTTTGTGCAGACCCTGGTGTGCACATGTATCATCTCTCCTGTGGGAGTTGTATTGGTTGCTGATTTACTTCTGGGTGCAATTCAAGGTGCTTGTTGTCACCTTTAAAGCCCTTCATGGTTTGGGATCAGGTTATCTGACGGACCCTCTCTTGCCGGTCACATCTACCCGATCCATCAGAGTGTGGAGATGGGGAATGTTGTGGATCCTATCCCGAGGGAGATACACCTGGTGAGACCCAGAAGAAGGGCCTTCTCCGTGGTGGCTCTTTTTGGAACATCATTCCCTCAGAGATTAGAATGGCCCCCACTCTAATACTCTTCCGGAAGGCGCTGAAGATCTGGTTTTGCCAGCGGGCCTGGGGAACCCAGAGCAGGACGGAGCCCATTAAATGGCTCGTGTGATCTGCTGTCGTCGGGGCAGGAGGTGGGAGTTGGGGGGTGATTTTGTTATATTCTACTTTATTAATTTATTTGATTATTTTTGTTAGTTTTTATTTTTTTGAATGTGGTTTTATATTCTGTAACTGCAAATAAATAAATAAATAAATAAATAAATATCCATACCATTCTTATTGCGGTACCCTTTCCTCATTGGGGGCTGCTTCATCCCACCAATTATCTTCCCTTTTTTTTTCATTAAAGTGCCATGATCAGAACTACACACAATAATTAAGGATGATTGCAACATAGATTTATATAATATTATTATATTAGTAGTTCTATTCCCTTTCTATGATTCCATTCAAGACATTTGTCTTTTGTACAGCAGCTGCTGCCTGCATTGACATTTTCAAGCTCTCCACTATTACACTGTTACAAGATCACCTTTCCTGGTCAGTTACTTCCAGCTCAGATCCCATTAATATATAGATAAATTTTAGATTTTTAAATGCCAACTTGTAACTCTTTACACCTGTTTATTTTGAACTGTGTTTGCTTGGAGAAGCCCATTCTTTTCAATCACTTTTGATTTAGCCACCTTCCATTGCTGCTAGTCAGCCCTACTTCCATTTAATTTATATGGAATATAAATTATATCAGTTGTCCTGAAATAGATCTTTGAGGAACTTCCTCGTTGTACATCTCAGCATTGTAAGAATTGAAAATTTATGTCTGATCCCTGGTTTTAATTAACTGCTAATCCATGAGAACACTTGAGTTGACCCAGGACTCTTTGGTGATATTCTTTGATTAAAGCTTTTCAGAAATTGTGAAATACCTGTTGAGTCATGCTTACTGATATCTTCAAAAATATCTAGACTTCATTTTATATTACTATGAAATTATTCAAAGTATTAATTTCCTTCCAAATAGCTACGGTGATACCAATTTTAACTCTTTCTAAAATTGAAATAATGTATGCACATGCACACACCACACATACATATACACACACACACCATATACTGTAACAGCTGGATAACCTGTATATGTAAAAGAGATCTCAGAGTAAGCTGTTAATATTATCCCTAACCTAGTACATGAGAACTGTCTACTGTACCTTAGACCCTCATTACGACTTGGTTAGATTAGTGCAGTACACTGTACATGGGTTTATCAGGACACTGTTGGCCTTGTGATAATTGACCACGTTCCTAGGAGTACATAGCACCAATACCACACATTGGCTAGTTTTAGCCTACGATGCCCTCTGTGGCTTGGCGCCCTTTACAATTGCAGGACTACTGACTCCTACCTGACCTTTTCCAATCTACTCAGTCATTCAGAGAAAATCTCCTTGCACTTCCATGCTTCCAAGAGACAAACTGAATCGGAGCTAGGAGGCACTGCTTTTCAATAGCAATACCATTGTTTTGGAAGAATTTTCTGATAAAGATTATCCTGATCTCCGCTATGATTGCTTTCAGGAAGCTTGGGCTATTTTAGAGAGTATTCTAGATACTTTATGTATTATGCCATCTTTTATAGTTTTATTAAATTGTCTTGATCCTGTTATATATGTAAATTTTATCATTTAGTGACTGAACTGTAATTTAAAATGTAGCATGGATGTTTAATTTTTTTCAGAATCTGAGCTTCCGAGAGTTATAAGATTATGGTTAGATAGAAATGCAATAAATACATAACATTCCTTAGCTTATTCACATTGCATAATGCTGCAGTTCCCAAACTTTGTCACGTCATCCTAAGTCACAACAGCAAACTCACAAGAGCACCATGGGATATTTTAAATTTTAACCTAATTTGAATAATCATAAATGCTAATTTGGCATAAATAAGGTGCCTGTTACATCTATACACAGGTAGTCCTTAACTTACAACCACAATTGAGCCCAGAATTTATGTTGCTAAGTGAGAAATTTGTTAAGTAAGGTTTGCCTCATTTTACGACTTTTCTTGCCACATTTGTTAAGTGAATCAGTGCAATTAAGTTAGTAACATGGTTGTTAAGTGAATATGAGTTCCTCATTGACTTTGCTTGCCAGAAGGTTGCAGAAGGTGATCACATGACCCCGGGATACTGCAACCATCATAAATATGAACCAGTTATCAAGCGTCGAAATGTAAATTGCATGACCATGGGGATGCTGCAGCGGGCATAAGTGTGAAAAAATGATCATAAGTCACTTTTTCCAGTGCCATTGTAACTTCGAATGGTCACTAAATGAACTGTCGTAAGTCAAGGACTAAGTGCTACCTGTACTAAGTGAAAATAATTGTTCAGTATTTCTTTTGCCCTAGGGGCACTATGAAAAATTTACTGAGAAAGCAAGGGTGCTGTATACCACAAAAGTTTGAGAACCTCTGGCATGGTGACATAAATTATTGAATGCAAGTGCACTTGGACTGAGCAACAGGACAATTAGAACATTATTCGTGTAGTACATTATTACTGCACTTTCCATATTACTCTACTTTCTTGTTTTTCTTAGCAGCCAGCAACCCCAACACGCACAATAGCAGCAACTCCTATTCAACCACTTCCACAGAGCCAGACAACACCAAAGCGAATTGATACACCCAGCTTGGAAGAGCCCAGTGATCTTGAGGAGCTTGAGCAATTTGCCAAGACTTTTAAACAAAGACGGATCAAACTTGGATTCACTCAGGTATGATCGTGTTTCCATGTAGAAGGGATTTGGTCAGTGGTATTCAGATCTGAGACTCTTAATCACTTTTCCCATTTAGAAGTGGTTTCTTATTTATAAATTTGCAATATGATTTAATGTTTATTAGTACTGATATATTTAAATAAATACTTAGTGGATATTTTGCACCCAATTTGATAAGGGACTTTTGAAGCATACCTGTTGGATTCCTGAAGACAATGTGCTAACAGAGAACTTCTGGTTTAGATAGACCTGACACTTAGTATTATGGAGCATTGCATCCATAGATAGGGAGCTATGTTATAAAAACATCTTCATAACTTCCCATAGAAAATCTCTTTGGTTGGATTAACTCATCTGTGGCAAATTTTTAAGAGATGGCCATTTTTATTGCAGTTGTAAAATGAACATATTGTACCGTGTGCAATAAGTATCTCAGACATTCTACAATAATGGTTTACTGAAAGTGGAAAACCATCTCTCACATGTTGAGTAGAAATCTTCTTACATCTGATACCCTCAACAAATTATTGCCTTTTCATCCTTGTAGGGTGATGTTGGGCTCGCTATGGGCAAACTATATGGAAATGATTTCAGTCAAACTACTATTTCTCGCTTTGAAGCCTTGAACCTCAGCTTTAAGAACATGTGCAAGTTAAAACCACTTCTGGAAAAGTGGCTCAATGATGCAGGTAAGTAGTTGTCTGGATTTTCTTCTAATTTCACAGCCAATTTGTATAATTCAGAAATGCTTCCTGTTAATTTTCTTGAGGATATAAGTACACTTTGCGGGAATATATCTGTAGATGACTAAATACATTATACAAAAAAATTGTGGAATAGGATTTATAAATAAAACTTCACAGATTTTTTAAAAGAAATCTTGTACAGTATGGGATAAAGCTTGAAGCTTTTCTGTATCTCTCTTATTTATAATTATTTTCTGTTAAGAAATAACCTCATAAGCATTGCATAAAATTTTATTTTCCTAAGACAAGTGTTAAAGAATATTTGAGCAAAAATACTGAGTGGCGGACATCAAACTTCTATTCTGAATAAGGATATATGCAGTTTACCACAGTGTAAACCCATATGATTAATAGATAAGATGTTATTAGTATATATAGTTGTGGGAAGTTGATTTCATTCATTGGAATTCTGAGTCTCCTTTCTTTTTGCAAGTGGGTGAGCTGCTTGTTTTGTTGGAATGGATTTGAACATATGAGTTTCAGGTCCCAAACAATAGAACTTTGGAATGTATGTATGTTTTAAGGCAAGCACAATGAATGAAATTTACCTTCTTTCAATTAACTTACTGCTTACATTATATTAATTACCATAATTAACTTGACCTTTTTGCAGAAAACCTCTCATCTGATTCAGCTCTTTCCAGCCCAAGTGCCCTGAATTCTCCAGGGCTGGGGATTGAGGGCTTGAACCGTAGGAGAAAGAAACGCACCAGCATAGAGACCAACATACGTGTGGCCTTAGAGAAGAGTTTCCTGGAGGTCAGTACTTGAACTGTATTATTCTGAGATATAAGGTTTTATTGCAATCATTTAAAAAAAAAAAAAGATGAAATGAGGTGCAAATTTTCATGCACACTGTTTTAGGACTTGTGTAGAAAATAGGTCACGCACAAGTGTATCTTTGCATTGAAATACCATTTGCATTTTTTTATATTTTTATTTTAATAAATAATGGAAGATGTATTAGAGAAAGAGCATAAAAGAAAAGAGCAAATAAAAATAGGAAAGAGATTTACAAACAGTATAAAATTGAATAAGAATTTTCAAGGTAACATTAGATTAGCACAAAGGCAATGGTTATATCAGTATAATATTTCAAAACCATTATTAAAATATTATTCAGAAATTAACAAAGGCAGAGTATAATGAGAATCATTAAAGAGAATGAACTATTGGTAAAAAAATATCGAATTGAAGAATATTCTTATTGCAACAATTCAGGCAAGATTTGATCATTTAAAACCTTGTGTTAAGAGAATCCCAAACTTAAGATGAAGTTCTTTTCCATAAGCAAAATTAAGATCCACCAAGTTAAATTCAATTCCATATCAGACTTTTTTTCCCAAATAAAAAGTTATTTTTTACACTGAGGCATATGTTCACAACTTAGTCTGCTATTCTTTTAGATAATGAACCATATGTTGTTTCCAGTGAGAGTCATATAAAGTATTCTAGCAGTTAAATATAACGCCCATCTAAATACTTTATAGGGATATAAATATTTGTTTCACTCCGT
Organism: Oxyrhabdium leporinum; assembly: GCA_032468155.1. Lineage (NCBI taxonomy): Eukaryota > Metazoa > Chordata > Lepidosauria > Squamata > Cyclocoridae > Oxyrhabdium > Oxyrhabdium leporinum. The sequence goes on from JANHFL010004376.1 coordinate 101,846, forward strand.
AATAAGATATAATTTGTATCCAGCATATTGGTGGTACTTACTTCTTTTGTTGTAGTTTTCTTTTAATATACAAAAGAAACATAGTTCCAAACTATATCATACAACATAAAATAGTCTAAATGGCTTTATCTTTCAGAACCAAAAGCCTACCTCGGAAGAGATAACCATGATAGCTGACCAGCTGAAAATGGAAAAAGAGGTGATCCGTGTTTGGTTCTGTAATCGACGCCAGAAGGAAAAAAGAATTAACCCACCTAGTAGTGGTATAACCAGCAACTCACCCATCAAAGCAATGTTCCCTTGTCCAACTTCATTGGTAAAAATTTAAAAGCGTTTGAATTGTGTTAGATTGGGAGATAATGTAACAATTCTTGCTAAGAATAGCAAGAAGATGATATTGATATTTTTGCTCCTAAAAATCTAAAAATCTCATACTTATGATGAGTGGACATTAAAGTACACAGCTCAGTTCTTATTATCACTACTTTGTAGTTGGTGAAGAAAGATACTTATGCACCTAAAGCGTGCCACTCTGAATACTGTATTTAACTCTCCCTTTGTAGTATGTTAATGTATTTACTTTCATTCTTCCACACACATAAAAAGATTAATGATTTCCTAAAGATAATGAAAGACAGTTTGTTACAATGAAAATCTAAAGCTATATAGAAGTTTTCATTTGACTCCTTCGTTCATTGATAACATCCTTTTTTTAAAGATTTCAGCTATTTTCTTTTGATCTATAGGTGGCAACTACACCAAGCCTTGTGACAAGCAGTGCAGCTACCGCTTTGACTGTCAACCCTGGGCTCCCTTTAACCAGCGCAACTGTAACTAGTTTGGCAGTCTCAGGTAAGAGGCCATTTAGACTGTAACTGCATATAAAAGCTTGCTCTTTTAAAGATAAAATTATCATTGTATCTATACACTTTATCCTATCAGAGTACTTTACGGAGATGTCTGTATGTATGTATCATCATAATAAACCCTAGTGCTTAAAAATAATAAATACAAATATTAAAATAATATTCATTTAATACACAGTAAAATAATAGAAATATTTAAATGCAACGAAATTCTAAAGCAGTAGTTATACAAAAATGTTGGGGTGAGTATATCTGCAGTGGGGTTTTTTTGAACGAACAAAATGGAACCAAGCCAAACTTTTCTCAAGAAATAGTTCCATAATTTAGTTATTAAGTCAATGAAGCACTGTGTTACCCACATTCAGATTTAGTGCTTTTTAAAAGGACACCAAGGTTTGTTTGCTTGTTTCAATTCGTAAGCTCTTTGTACACTACTGGTTTCATATGTAACTCTTAATACAGATTGAGGAAAATTGAATGACATCTGATAATAATATATTTAATAAATATGTACAATTTATCAGTATGCAGCACCAAAAATGACTTATTCTTGATTAAGCTAAAGTTTGAAATTGTGGTTTTTTTTTAAACAGTAAAGCTCTTGAGCCAAATACAGAACTACTGTTTGAGATATAAAAGTGCTTACATTTATAGAAAGGCAGAAGACTTTATTGTATGGACTACTTTGTTAGTAGAGAGAAATATGATGCAACAAAAGATATATTTTTTACTGAGAGACTTTAGAACAGGGATGTCAGACTCAAGGCTCATGGGCCGCATCCGGCCCACGGGGTGCTTAAATCCGGCCCGTTGGGCCGGACTGGAAATATCAAAGGATCGGCCTGTGGTGCCTCTGGAGGCTAAAATGGGCTGCGTGCAGCCCCCCCCAACACCTCATTTTCACCCTCCATGGCCTGAAGCACTGCCCACCAAAAACAGGCCCAAAAACATCCAGCAAAGTGCTTCAGGACGCCATGGAGGGTGAAAATGAGGTATGGGGGGTGTGCACAGACACCCCCCCCATGCCCCATTTTGGCTGGCAGGGTGCTGCAGGAGGCATCTCCTCTGTCCCTCACCACCTCTCCCATCGGTCTGTGGAGAACTACAATGCTGATCCGGCCCTCAAAGAAATCCAGTTTGACACCCCTGCTTTAGAAGAAATAATAATTCTGATCTAAAATTTAAAGCATCCATATTATAGTTTGTTTCTTAATACTGTTCTTATATGACAACTTTGTTTCTTAATATTGTGATTGCCTAGGGTTTGGGGGCATATTGAGTTTTTAAATAAATTACTGTTAGTCTTTAATTGTTGATGCTAAATATTCATGAAAAAGAATGTGTAAGGGAAGAGAGACTAAAGTCAATTCAAGTGATATGCACACTTGACTTCCTATAGTTGTGTTTGAAATTGACTTCTATAGTAGGATTTTCAACCATTAGGTACAAGTTATAATTCACCTTATGTGGTTTATGCTTTATATGGAAATGCTTTAAATGAAGCAATAGAAATATTGAATAGAGTGATATATAATTCTGTCTTTATTTTTTTTAAAAGCAGAGATCAATGCTAATTATTCTGTAGCCAAAACGATTGCATTAACAAAAACAAGATACCAAGTGGTTTGGGGAGCACCAAGATTTACAGAAATACCAAAAAAAATATTTATGAAAAATAAAAACCAAAATTAATAAAATAGAAACAGATTTACAATCGACGTATTTTCAGTGCCACTCAATGTCTGACTGACTTTCAAAGGGATCAGGAGAACAGCAATGATATCTCTTGCTTTGGACAAAGAATTAAGCTTATAGTATTGAAATTGAGGAGGAAGTTGATAGCATTAAGACAGTGCATGTGAATCCTGATAAAAATTTAGTGTTCAATTCTTCAATTGAATTGGAGTTCTTACACCTACCAAATGCCATATATTGCTATTTTTAAACATCAATGAGTGGCTAGGCATAGTTGGAAATAATATTTTGTATTTCTCAAAAGAAGACTGATTTTGAAATTGGTAGAATCCATCTGTGAAGTTTTTTTTAGCACTGTCATAACCTTTAACATCACTAAACAGAACAGTTGTTAAGCAAGGATACTTGTATCTGCCCTGATTTAGCTACTGTTTAAACTCAAATTCTTGTCTTTTTGTTCCATCGGAGTAACATTGGCTCCATTTAGCAATGTCTCATCCAGGTACTTCAAACATTGTATCATTTTAGGCACCACAGAAACCATACCCAACAATACCACAACCGTAATTTCTACGGCACCTCCAGCTTCCTCGGCAGTTACATCACCCTCCCTAAGTCCTTCTCCTTCTGCCTCTGCTTCCACATCTGAGGCATCCAGTGCCAGTGAGACAACCACAACACAGACAACCTCCATCCCCATGACCTCGGCACTTGGGACCAGCCAGGTGATGGTAACTGCTTCTGGTTTGCAAACTGCAGCAGCAGCTGCACTACAAGGAGCTGCACAGTTGCCTGCAAATGCAAGTCTGGCTGCTATGGCAGCTGCAGCAGGATTGAATCCAGGCTTGATGGCATCTTCCCAATTTGCAGCTGGGTGAGTATCTTTAAAACTTGTTTTTAAAGTATCAAGTTAAGTGAGAGAACCTAGGGGTCATCACATTTCAGTAGCTTTATCTAGAATATACGGCGATTACAAATCTACATATCTTGTTAATTCTCTGTTAATGAAAGTATAACAGTATAACATTTGATACTTTTGCTAGTTTAAAAATATTTAGTGGATCCTGGTACATATTTCTATCACTTTCATCGTTAAATATTTACAGTGTTATAGTGTGTTATTGTATAATTGAAATTAAATAGTTTATTTAATAGATCTACTTCAGTTCTTATAGTTAAAATTCTAGAAAAAGATACACTTTCCTTTAAATTAACAACTCACCTGTTTTTTTGTTGTTTGATTGTTTTGCTTTGCGTTTTGGATTTGCAGAGGTGCCTTACTTAGTCTCAATCCTGGGACACTAGGTGGTGCTCTCAGCCCAGCTCTGATGAGCAATAGTACATTGGCAACTATTCAAGGTTAGTTACTACTACACTATGCTTTCTGTCCTTGTTAAGTTTTTATACTCTTTTTTTCTGTTTATGTTTTGAAAGCTGCAGATATTATGTATAATTAAAATGTAAAGGCCTAGTTGAAATCATTTAACAGGGATTTATTTCTAAAGAAACATACATGAATAAAAATGTCTATTTCAGTCCATCTTAGGATGAAAGGCAACTAGTAAGGCTCTGATATACTTGTTCACATATTAAATTACATAACAAATCTTTGACATCTTAATTGTCTTGTAACTTGTTTCGAATTCAGAGAGCTTGTTAGGATCAGCGGTAAAACCAAAATATTTATTTACAAAATTTCTCCTAAATGTTAGAAATACTGGGAAAATGTTACTTTCTCTTTATTTCTCACTATCTAAAGGTGACAAAGATACCTAATTGTCCTGCCTCTTAATTTCCTTACAATAGCCCTGTGGTCTGTACTGTAGGTTGGGCTGAATGTGAGTGATTGACCCAAGATCACCCAACCAGCTTTCATGCCTAGGAGATGCCTGGAATCACATTCTTATGGTTTCTTATGGTTTAACTGCTACACCAAACTGGCTCTCACTTGTGAAATGAACAGTCACTGAAAATCCTCCTTCCATTTGAATATTGTACATATTTAGAAGTATATATATGTCTATTAGGTTTCTGAAGCTACAGACCAAAGATTTCTGAAGATATGAGCTCAGGGATTAAAGATGCTTGATCCCCTTATTGAATAGGTAATTCAAATCTCATTATGTGGTCAATTAGGCAGAATTGGCAAGCAAAATACCCACACTGTGGCAAGATATAAAAAAGAGTTTCTCATCTGCCAGCTAATTGATTAGTGTCTAAGGATTCTTTGCCTCAATTTTGGAAGTCATTCCAAGTTTTTAGAAATACAATTTTGTGATTTTCATGATCTTTCATAATGACTCTAATGAACCTTCATTTTTCAAATCTGCATTTCCAATGCGGCAAAAATTGTAAATTTCCTTAAGTGGAAAATGAATTTGCAGTGTAAATCATTAAAGAGACCTTAAAAGAAAGTTATTTTCTTTCTTTCTTTTTTCCTTTTGTCTGCCTGTGTATTTTGGGGAGGTGACTGTGTTTATGCTGACATTTATGATTCCTCTTTTTAGCTCTTGCATCTGGTGGCTCTCTTCCAATAACATCGCTGGATGCAACTGGGAACTTGGTATTTGCCAATGCTGGAGGTACACCCAACATCGTAACTGCCCCACTGTTCTTGAACCCTCAGAATCTTTCACTGCTCACCAGCAACCCAGTTAGTTTGGTCTCTGCTGCTGCAGCTTCCGCAGGGGCCTCTGGACCAGTTGCCAGCCTTCATGCCATCTCCACCTCAGCGGAATCTATCCAGAACTCTCTCTTCACAGTGGCTTCAGCTAGTGGGGCTGCTTCCACCACCACTACGGCCTCCAAGGCACAGTGAGTTGAGCTGAGCTGTGCTAACCCTAGCCTGTTTCATGCTGCAGTGAGATTGGCTGGCAGCTGGGCTTCTGAACTGCAAATTATGTTTGGCTTCCTCATGCCGTCTTACTGGGGACAAGGGAGAGAAGGAAAAAATACTAGACACAGGAGAGAAAAAAACAGCAAGAAAAAGAAGGATTTAAAACTGGGACAAACAATTGCCTAATTTTATAAGAAACACTGTCTTTTCAGGATTGCTTCATTGATTGGAGAACTTTCTAACCAAAAATGTAAAAAAAAAAAAAGGACTACTTATCATTTCCAGCAGTCTCAGTGACAAGTTAAGGTGGGTTATCAACTCAAACATAGGAATGGGTTTTCTTTTTCCTTTTCTTTTTGATCTGAATATCTTTTTTTAATTATCTTTTATTGGTCTGTTGTACAGGCCATAATGTCATACAAGATGTTTATAATCTTATCAATCGTGTTGGGGGTTCCTTTCTTAACTGGTACAGTTTAGGCAGGCCTGTATTACTTGTGTATCTCTTTATGATTATTATTATTTTTTATATAAAGAGAAAAAGAAAGTTTGGACACATTTCTCTTTGCTCCTGGAACAGTTTCGGTGAGCTCCCATGCCACTCAGAGGGAAGAGGGAAGAGAGGGAAGCATGTGAATCACAAATATTCTTTATAACTTCCTTGGAGTGTTTTATGAGATTTTCTCAGAAGTGTTGGCAGTTAAAATAAACATACTGAGGGTCATGTGCAAAGATAGTCCACACATGTGAGGTGGGAGTTTTGTTTAGACAGCAGTTTGTTCATCCTATTTGGCCAAATCTAGTCCTCATTTGCACGTCTTTGGCTCTTGTTGATCCAAGGGGGAAAGGATTTGGCCTGCAAAGTCTGTTTCAATTGTGATGATTCTCTTATTTCCTAATTGCATGGAAATTGCCACTTTACAACTTTGGAAATACTTCTATTATTTACTTTCTCAGGAGACTGCCTATATTGCTGATAACTCATATACATTCACTAAATCTTCCCACCAGCTGTTTGGTATAGGATTTCAAAAAAACCTGCATTGGCTCATTTTTAGAAATTCTTTCTCCTGGAGTCTCTTGCTTTTATGATTGTATTAAAATTATTTTGAATTTAAAACATTTCTGTTCCAGAAGTAAACTGGGTCACATGAACAGGAAGTACCATTTATGCCATCACAGCTATAACAAGCAGCCTTGTAATCTTGTTCCATTGTAAACAATTTGTAGTGTTTTTACCATTGCTTGCTGCTATGGGAAATAGTGGTAAGGGATGATTGGAAAACAGGTCAACTTGCTGTGGAATACGATGAGCACTGGCATGTTGCATGTATTTTGCAATGTTTCGTGCTATTTCTGGTTTTTGCTGCTAAATCATTTATGGCAGTAAACATCTCTACTAAAGAGGGAAAAACTGTTCTCAAGCATCAAGTAGTATGTGCAAACAACTGCTGACATTGGATGAGAGAGAGAGATAGAGGAAAGGAGACAGAGAAATGTTATATTGACCTGAACTCATATTTTCTCATATGAAAAAAAGTTGGATCACTACCACATAGCTGGCACTTTCCTATCCCCTTGAGACAAATTGGAAAATGTCAGAACTGTTCAATGTTCCTTTCTATTACTATTTGGAATAAGGGGAAGAGGGACAAGGAAGTTCTTAAGCTCACATAGCTGCAATCCATTACTTGGCCCCCACAAAAAATATTGTCTCTCATTAGCTAATAACAGAAAGAGAGTTCATTTATAGTGTCATCTCTGGCTGGTGATTCCAGTTTGCAGACATGTATTAACTATCAACTGGCAGAAATCTGTCTCCTCTCCACCTGCTATCATGCTGCCTGCTCTCTGTTCATCTCTGAATCTTCAACTTCCTGATTCACAAGCTATTTAAATAGAAGAAATTATTTCCTAGAACTGAAAGAAAACCTTGTGAACTGTTAAGCAGGGAAATGAGCAAATGTCCGTCCACCGTCTTTAATGTGTGTTTATTTTTTTTAATGTTTTATTTTTTTAAAACTAAGCTTGAACCAAAGTCAATTTCTAGCAAGCTGCTGTACTAATGGACTAGTTTGTATAAGTGCAGTTCAGATGCAGAGAGGTGATAGATGCTACTGACAATTTCTTTTCATTTGTTTATTATTTTGTGTAAAAATTGCTGCTTGTTTTAATCTTTTGGTGGGGAGAGGTTGATCTTTTTGTATATCCTTAGGGCAAAGTCTTAACTTGATTATTTTCTAATTTCCATGGTTCGGGGTGGGTAAATAGAATGATAATGGCAAATGCTTACTAATTTAGCTGATTCTACATTCTCCTTGGATCAGTCTAAATCCTGGGATATGCTATCTCCAGAATTCTAATCTCAGAATACAGCTATAATATTTTGTGTCAAAAGATTAATTGACTTACAGCAACAGCATGGTGCAGTCAAAAGTAGGTAAGAAGACAGGAGAATATTCAAGATGCTGGCCTGTAGGCCATTATATTGACTAATTTCTACCAAAGGAAATAACAGTCCAGTAACTGTTTATTTTGTTCATTGAAAAAAGATTTTGGTTTTTTATACATGCACAAACACACACATAATTATAAGAGCAAAGAAGGTAATGGTGACTTTTGATTGTGTTTGCTCACCCGTAGGCTTCAAGGAAAAAGCTCCTATGGATTTATGAACCAAAAAACAAAAAATACCCATTTTAACATCATACACGTTTCAAAGAAATTCAGGGAAATTAATTTGGTTTGTCTGCCTGTAGTTGATTAGGTTCACAGTTTTTTGTTAGGTGTGAAGGTATGATATAGAGATACTCAGAATTCTAATTAGCTCAGATGATTGCTATAAAACATTTATAATTATTTTAATTTGTTCATATAATGCATGAATCCAACATGCATTGTATCCACTTATTTATAAACATTTTTCAGACCTTTCCACTCTTCCCTGTGTCGTACAAATAGCCACATTCCTAAAAGGTGTTATTCTTATATCAGAGAAACTGGAAATTCAGAAACAGACAAACCAGCAATTGATTGGTTGAATTGTAAGTTTTATGTTTAAGTGGTTTGTTTATGTATTAGATGAGTTATCAGGAGATTGTTAAAAAAAATCCAATAATACAAAAATACTGGAGTTTTAATGGTTATCACTATTTATTATTTTGCCACCTACTTAGTTCTACTCAGCAATATGCCTGCTCCATAAATTAACATATAAACATTATTGCATAGTATAAAATAATAATCAGCTTCCATAATATTGTAATAGTTACAATTGATTTAAAACTTCAGCAGAATATCAGATGTGCACAATTGGAGAATCTAGGAATAAACAATCTGGAGGACAAGAAAACACCTACATATTTTAGTAGTTGTGACAACTTTCTGATAGTCACTACAATGCAGTTTATGCACTCAAAAATATGTGCACTGTATACATATCCTCTAATGACTAGAGACGATCACTTATTAATTCTATCACTTGAGTTAATTATTTGAGTTAATTGAGTTTCAATCTCTCAGTGTTCTAAAATACGTTACAAGTGATACCATGTCATAGCTAAGTTATTTTGTTGTCCTGTTCACCACATTCAGTGATATACAATTTTATAAACCAAAATTTGCAATATTATTCTGGGACCTTATTACCTTATTTTACATCAATCTTCTTTTATCTGGTATCCTTCACAGAACTGGATCACCTTTCCCTTTGCCTCAAATAACGCTGGCTGGGGATGATGGGAATTTCAATCCAGTGCATCTGGCAAATTTCAGATTAGAGATGATTGCCATAAAAAAATTATTGTTGATTCATGCTGGAACAGGTAGATTTCTATCCTAGTTTCTCCAGTCTTTGCAGCTGCAGATAGTTTCTGAAAATTGAATAATCTGTGTTCCTTTCAAATCGGGAAGAAACTTTTGATTACACTTAATGAAGCTAAAATGCCAGAATGTTAAACATGTTTAAAAAGAATGTTATCTTGAGAAAACAAATCTCTTGACAAATATTTTAAAACAACAGTCTTAGGTTGATCTAACTTGTGAGTATTTAAGGTCATTGTAATACAATTTAATGCATTCTATCAATGTAAATTTTATCTATATACTAGATAATTCAGCCAAAGATGGTATATGTCATTCGAAGATATAAGGAAAAGCAGAGGAATTGCAGAATTTCCAATGCTAGAAACCAGGCTTAAAATCCATCGTTGCCTTATTCTCCTTAACTTTTCCTTTCACTTGTACATGATGTGTGGAAACTTTATTCAGATAGTCATTTTTATCTAGGGTCTTTATTTTTCTTTTTGTCTGTCCTGATTGATATTTTACAACAAACAAGAATCTAAAACAATGTAAACTGGCTCTTTGTTAAAAGATATAGCCTGTATTTAATTCACTATCACTTTGATTGGCAATTATTTTTATGTTTAATTCTGACAACAAGATATAATTAAAGATACATTTGAGAGAAAAACATATTGCCAATATGCTCTAATTTTTCAATCCAAGCCAAAATTATAGACTGGAAAATGTGGATGTGCAGCCAGCAGTGGACAGGCTCTGAAACTGTGTTTGGCATTTGGGGGGCAAACGGGATAGACAAGAACCCTGTTTTACTGAGACCGCTGAAAGATGGGATTTGAGTCAAATGAAATATTACGGGGAACAAAGTAGTAAGCAAAGCATATATTTCTAGAACCATTTTTTCTATACAAAATGAAACTTGTAAATGGTGAGCTCTGAAAAATATTGTTGAGGTCTTGATTTAGGAAACCCCCTCCCCCTCAATTAATTTAGCAGTGGTTTCACATGAAAATAGTGCAGTTCCCCTTATGATTTCAAACACTGAGAGATTTTGCATAATGAATGTGTAAAATCCATTTCTGACCCAGTAATCGTTTGGCAAACTGAAGGGATTTGATCTGGCCATCTTGCTTTGGGAGCTATCCAACTATATTGGTAGTGCAAAAATAAATACATAAAATGAATAATAAACCATGTTAGTAAACACATTTTTCAGTTACATTTGCTTAAAATAATAATGTTAGCATTAAATTCCAATTCTCAATATGATTCTCATATTGATGGACCAAAAAAATGCCATGAAAGAATATCCTTGACCTGACTCTTTTCCCCATTTTATCTCAAAGGTTTGAAATGTTTATACTTAATCTGTATATCTCTATCTGTACTTTATCACATATAACTCCTACAAGGATTTAAAACTTCATAAATGTATGTAGGAAAAAGTGATCATAGAGTAAACACTACCAGAAGAAAAATCTGTTGATAAGAATTGTATGTAACCTTAGGATACATTGGCCAATTATGCAATGATACATTCTAGTATTCTTAAAGCAATACATTATTTTAAAAATTCAACTGCATAATTCTTGTTCTGTGCAGCATTGGGGCCAAATTTAACTTGTCAGCATTTCAGATGATTAGGTGGGAAAAGTTAAATCATATCCCTGAGTGTTTCAGTTGGATTTGAGTTCCTTAATTAATGGCAAGAAGAGAAGAAACACAGCTGTAATTAGTGCCAATTCATTGTTGTCCTGAATTCTTCTTATTTTATTATGGATTATTATTGGTTTTTAACATTTTAAGTAGGTTTTATTTTTATTGTCCACTTATTTTTTGCTATTGCTTTCAAATTCATGAAGTCATATTGGATCTAAATGGAAAATGATTTTTTCATTCTATTCCATATTTCTACTAGACCATTGTAAACATATACCGTGTAATACTAAACAAATTTCTATTTTCATGATATAGAAAGTCATCTAAATCAACTGTTAATGAAAATCTGAAATCAAATCAATCTGATTAATTTCCCACTCCCTGTCCACATAGCAATTTATAAATAGGAAGCTCAATTTTTAATTCTGGTTAATTATCAATAGCACATGCCAGACTTTTATTCCCTTATTTAAGAATATGGAGCTATTTCTCACATTTAGATTTTTCCTATATCAAATACTATATCCCATTTTAGAAAACTATAACGTAAATATGCAGCAAACATTTATCTTTGCTCTGGGAACACAACCTGCATTTCTACTGCATGCACAGAAATTTGCTCTTAAGGCAAATTACGATGATCTTTGATTCACACTGGAACTAATGTAGCTTTATTATTGAGAAGGAAAACTATTTACGATGTTTAATGTTGCTGTATTTGTAGACGTTTCCTGGCACATTCTGACTTCTGTTCAAGCCTTTGTTGTTGAACTGAATGTTAGTATCTTTTCTATATATTTTCTCACCAGGAGAGTAAAATGGAGACATCTTGACTGAAATAATTCAGAAGATTACTCTGTCCCTTCTCATCTCTTGTTTTTAAAGCAGGCAATGTTATAGAATTGTAGCAGCTGGTTTTCTGGCACCTTTAAAAAGATACCTCAGCATAGCTTTGTTAGTATTGTTTGCATACTGAAAAATCAGGAGAGAACATCTTTATAAATAGTGGAGGTAATTGTAGTTGTAGAGTTTAGTTAAGCTTCTGGAAACCCAGTGTATATGTATTTGGAATTCTGTGTTTTACAGGGATGGCGTTGGAAAGAAGGAAAGTATGTTGACTCTGCTAGAAGGTAGGGGTGTAAAATACATTTCAAACTGTTTCAAGTGTGAGACTTCATGATGTTGTTCTGAGTACAAAACTGTTGCCCAAATGTTTTGGAAATTCTTCACAATTGAAACAGGGCTTTAAGTTCAAGTAGCTCTGTTTCAGGGTTGAATACTTGCAAAATATTCAAACCAGCTAGTAACTGACTCAAAATTGGAAGTCTTAACCAAGTTTTACACTTGAATAGCAAATACACTCCTACTAGAAGTCAAATGTTGCTTACAACTTCCATCTCTCTCTTTTTTTAATTTTATCTTGCCAAAGGAAGCAGACGCTTACTCCTAAATCTGGGATTCTTTGATTTTATCAATAATATTCAATATTTCAAATGACAGCATGCACATTACCAACTTGAGTTGCTATTTGTACACATAGAAAATTAGCAACCCATTTCAACCTGTGTATTGCACTAGGATTACTCTTAAACCAAGTTGTTTAACCTGGGGGTGGGGGTGGAATATTTCCATCTAAATTAAATGAGAAAGTTATGGTAAAATGGTTGCTTTTTCCCCATTCATTGATTGTAGTGCTTAATAATAAATACTTTTTAAATAATTTTACATAACAATGTTAACCTTGTCTAGACCAAAAATTGCAGAAGATACACCAAACTAAACACTAATCTCCTCTGAACACTTAAACATAGTGTACATGGGGGGAAAGATGATCTTGTAAGATAGTCCTTGGGAGAAAGGATTTCTTACTGAATAGATCATTATTCTTGTTTTAATTTTGTTGAGAGGCTGGGTCATTTTTTGCAAATAATGCATATTTTGGTTTGAAGACTGAATTCTTTAAATTTGTCTATTTCATCCTTATTCTAACATATTCTTTAAAATAAGGTTAGTGTGTATGTGTATTTGTGGGCTGGCATATTATTTGAGAATGAAGGACTTAGATTGACTGGAGGGGAGAATTTCCAATGGCTTTTATGGTTAAAAGCACTAGTAATCTTTGCCAATTTTCCTGTTTTTGGAGTGTGTTAAGGTTAAAAAAAACAAGTGGTCTTAGAAGTTTATATTGATACCTTTTTTCTTTAAGGACATAGTTTATAGTGGTTTTTCCTCCTGTACAGGTGGGCTTAATTTGGCTGATTTAATTGAGGACATAATTGGAATCAAGAACTGAATAAAACAAAGCCCAAAGTCATAAGCTATTATTTGGAAACAGGGAAACCTGAAATATTAAAAAATGCATCATATTTTGGCACAGTTCAGATGTACTGGGTGATGTCCCTTTCTTTACATAATGGAAATGTTGGAGATAACTCTTGTTGTTTTTCTTTACTCACCAGAAGAGCTTTAATCAAGTTCGACGTACGCTCGTATAAAGAAAGCAGTTGTGTAATTATATATGGGTTGTCCATTTCTTACTTTGTAAATCAGCTAGAATGCATAACCTCACTGAAAGCTTTAATAATAGATTTGGTGTTCTGACTTTATGTAAAGTGGTATTAATATTGTGTGATTTTCCTAAACTAGTTAGATTTATAGGTAGAAAATAGGAAAATACTCTCAAAGATAAGAGCACTTGGAACAAAAGATATTGAAAACGAGAGGAAGGAAATGAAACAGTTGGTAGGTGGGATCTTGAAAGAAAAGTTCTTAATGGAGAGAACTGCAATGATTCTCTTCTGCCTTATTTCTTATCTTTGTTTGCTGAAGCCAAAATATTGACTTAAAGTCTGTTGTGAACTCTTCCTCCAATGTTCATTGTCACAATCGTCTTCTGACACACCAAAAATAATATTGCTTTTTCAGTGGGTAAAACCCATTAAAATAAGTTTTCCAAATAATTTCTAACTTTATTTGATATGACAAAAAGTTTTCAGCACTGATGGTGCTGGTGATAAGAATACTATAAGTTATTTGACATATGTTGGAATGTATAAGTCTGCATTTAATTAAGATATACATCAAGCAAAGCTACTTTTTCAGTAGTTTTGTAAAGGGCATTATTGTGGGGGCAGGGAGCCATTGTTTGCCCTATATAATTCTCATTATGATTTTAACACTTAAGATTCAGTTTGTCTGAACTACAAGGAGTAAATACCGTAGATATTGATATGGCAGTGCATAGATAACTCTACTTACTTAAAACTCATTGGAGAAGGCTTGCGCTTTTCTCTAAAATCCACAAGACAAAAGATTGGGTACAAGAATCTTTTAGAGCATCATGAGACATTTTCACTCCTTGATCCTACCATGTTGGTGTTCCATTTCCTTTTTCTGTAATAGTATCTAAGGTTAGGTATGAATAAGTGTCGGATATTTATCCGCCACAGGTACAGGAGCTGTCGTATACCTCATTTCTAACTCGTAACCGAGTAACTTGCTTTAACTTTCTCCAAACCCTACAGAGATGCCAAGTCTGCCACCCTTCCTTTAATTAATATTGAACTCTGGCCTATAGCAAACCGTGACCTGTAACCTGGGGACAGATCCCCAAAAGCCTCTGAATGTTGCTGCTTAAAATCTACTGCAAACTGAGGGCAAATTGCAATCTTTTATTTGTTTTGGTTACTGGGGGTCATCTTGTAGCCTTTAATACCCATCTCTTTCCCAGCCTGTGCATGAAATCTGTATGCTGCCTTCTGCCACCTCCTGGAGAGATGTCAGGGCTCTTGTTTTCAGGATCAAGCCAGGGCCAAATTGTGTGCATACATACCACTTTCTACCTTTTAATCTGTTGTCTTCATGTGTCACTCCTTTTCTAAAACATGTTCTTTTATTATTTGACAATCTTGTTCATTTGCCACCTCTTCCCTCTGGGAAGCTAACCAGAAGCTACATCCATACTCTTTCTACCATTTTAGTTGAATGTACTTTTACCCACTCCTTTAGAAAGGGAAGCTTTGCCAGGTCACGGTGCCCTGCTATATGCTGAGGGAAGCGGTTTCTTTGTTTCGTTTTGTTCTTTTAAAAAATTCCAGCCAAAACCAAAGATTTCCTAATGATTGTATACACTCAAAACAAACAAACAAACCAAAGACAAAGGGCATCTTCAGCACCAATCAAATCTGGGAAGCCATCTTTTCTGGGTGTGGAAGAGATGAACCCCAAAGTGGTTTTTGCCGTCCAGTCCAAGATGCAGTGGATGGCTTGATCTAAGGTAATGTGGATTTGGTCAGCAAGGTAACTTTTCTCCCACTCTGTTTGGGATGCAAAGTAGTCTTATAAGATTACAAATCCAAGAGGCATAGTGAAAAGCTTGGAGAAATGTGGTGGAGCTTTATATATTGGTTGTGAAGCTGAAGACCTTGGTGCATGATTGGCTGCTCTGATGGGTACTTTTAAGCCTTTGTGAGCTGATGATGATAAATTGATTAATACCTGCTAGGGTGCACTTCTGAGCTTCCCCCCTGCCACTGCTTGGAAGAGGCTGTCCTATTGTGAGAAATATCTGATTTTTTTTCTTATTTTCTGCTTTTTCCTTTTTTTTACTTGTTCATTATTTTTGCAGCACCACTGTGCAACTATGCATTGTATTTCTCAACATTTTTGCTAGGTAGATGCCTATGACTTTATAAACTTTGGGGGAGGGGGGTTGCCAACGAAACTTTTTACACAAATCTTTTAAATCTCAGTTGAGTAGGGGTGTTTGGTTCTAGGGTCATACAAGCTCTATCCCAAAGCAAAATCCAAATGTTAATAATATTAGCCTGATGCAGATACCAAAGATAATTTCTTTCCTGCAGAACCTTAGACTTGTGTATTAAGTACAATTACCCAGCACTTGCATTAGTCTAACCTCAGTAATTCCAAAGCTTAGATGTATATTTTGGTATATTTCTGGGATATTAAAAATGTGTTTAAATTCTTGTTTGTTTCTGTGTAATGCTCTTAAAAGTCATAGCATGGAGATAATTGATTGTCTTATTCTTAGTAGTTTGAAATAATAGTATTTTTGTATGTTTTGGGTGTGTCTATGTACGTATTAACACAATAGTTTTCACTGCCTAGGTGTTCATAATTGAGGAACAATGTACATAATCTGTAATTTCCATCAGATTGTCAATTTAGATTGCATTTTCTCTTATTGCCATTCTGAACAGAGAGATTTTTTTTAAAGAGACAGCATGCTTATGTGGGTGAAATTGAACCTTCGCCCTACTCATAAGACATCGTCCATTGATATCCAAAGCTGAGATAAGAAGCCAGGTAAAGCAGTTTACTAAAGGGTAATGCATGGTTCTGATGTCATAACTTCTTTCTGTTTGTTATAAGAGAATTATGTTGCCGTAAAGCAATGGAAACATTGATTAGAAAAATGCTTATTGCCCTTTCTCTTGCAAAACCTAATATGTAATCTTTCTGGACTGCACAGCTTCATTTACACTGTTGAACGATTTTTTTAATTGATTCTTTTCATGATCATTTGTATAATTTGGAAAGTATGTCAACATTAAAGTGTGGTTTAAATGTCCTACAACATTCATTCTTACCTATGCTCAGTCTGAGACCTGTATCCTGAGGGAGATCAAAAGAATGCTGTCTCTTTAAAGATATCTTCTGTTTTTCCCCTAGTGGCTGCCTGCAGGCACCTGTGGGCATTGAGAAACTGTAAATTACAGTGAATCTGGATGAAAATGGTAGGTTTTGTGTAGATGCATTTGTCTGCTGTAATTTTTATATATATGAGACTTACTGTAACTGTACAGTTCATTTCTGTTGTAAACTTCATTAAACCATTTTTCCAAGTGTTTTAACATCCATGTGCGTGTTTGTGATTTTTAAAAAAATACTAGAGACAAAATGAAATGCCAACATTTTGGTTTTCTACTTTCTTAAACTGATCTTACTTTCTGCCAACTGTCATTTGTTTTCTCAGTGAGAAGCAAAAACAGGTAGGCTTTTCTCTTGTCTGTGTTATAGTTTAAAATCATATACAGTATTCCTGATAATTTGATCACTGATTATGTTTTACTCTGAACTGAATGTATACAACTCAGTTTTTTTCACTATTCAAAAGAGCCTTTTTCAACTTGATACCCTCTTAACTATAGCAGACTACAACTTCTGTCTTTCCTAGCCTTTAACAACAGCTAATCCATTATCAAATAATTTCAAGGCAGAGTAAGCTACTGATAAGTAAGGGGACGAAGATACATTTTGTATCTATGTACCCATATATGCAGTTGTGCATAATAGAAAAAAAGTTTAGAGGCAGTTTTAAAATTTGTATTGTGTATTAATTCATATGTGTACCTATTTGTGCAATCATAATAGCTAATTTAATCTTTATTATTATCTTTTAACTTTTAAATTGTTGCCTTGTAGGTTTTTAAACACTGGACCTCAAGCTGACAGTTTTTTTTCAGATTATTTCAAATATCATATATTATTTGATTTTCTTATAGAAACGTATTTGTGATGTATGCTTTTTTAAATGTTATTAATTACATTAGACTGTCTGGTATAGAATTTATGTAGCATTAGATGAATTGAATAAACAACTGCTAGCCCATACAAGAGATACTAACATAGTATTTCCAAACTTTTTGAACTTAAGGAATGTCCTCCTAACGTCCAGTACCACAGTTCAGAATCTGCCATATCCCTGAGTCTTTTGAACTTAATAATATACATACTCACCTAACATTGAACAAGTAAAATATAAAAACTGCTGTGGTGAGAATTCCAGCTGCCACTTAGTTCCACCTAATAGTGAGTGGATTACAGAGCAGTCCAGAGTATGGTTGCGGGGTAGTATTCTCAAGTATGAGTTCTTTGCTTATTTTCAGTTAGGCTTTGCTGGACTTATTGCCCCTTTTACCAAGCATATTTTTAAGGTTTTGTTGTATTCTCTGTACATGATACAGAGACGAATTCAATCTTGACTCAAATCCTAGTGGGAAAATGAGGCAGGTAAACACATACTCCAGGGAATTTGAATTTTTGCAGTGGATTTACTCCCAGTCCTAATTGCCCCTAATTTTACTCAAAGTTCATTTCTCTTATTGATGTGTAACCCAGTTTTATTTTTTATTTTACTACTATTGTAATGTTATTCTGGTCTGTTCTTTAATAAAAACTTTGCTTTATTTGGGAACTATATTGGACATGATGTAACTTCTGTGCAAGCATTCCTGTTTTAAAACTGGTGGCCCACTGTGGTTTCAGGGGTTTAATGACCTTGTTGTTCGTGTTCCTTAAAGTTCCTATTCCATTTTACTTATTTAATTATTCAAAAGTTATGTTGATTTTTTAAAACACCGGCATTCTGCATAATATCAGTCTTCAGCATCTTTATTTTCTAGAATTACTTCAAACCTACATGCATTCTATAAACTTTAAAAAATAGAAGTAATGATCAGCTACTGCATACCAGTGTTTCATTTGGAAATACGCTCAACTGCCCAGAAAAAAAGATAAGCACAGATAATGCATAGTATTCTACAGAGGGGAGAAAGAAGAATTACAGGTATAGTAGAATGTTGTAGGCTTGACCAATAGTTAGCTTTCTCCTAGCTCTTTCCTGCCATCTAGTGATCTGTTTTTTGAAGTCTAAATCTGATAGCCCTAGCATTGTTGCCAAGTTGTCTAGGGCTATCATTTTGTTAGGAATATCATATACCAGTTATTGGTCATCCTATATATTGCAGCTGATCAACCAGTAGATGGCAGGAAGAGGGGTGGTTTTTTTTGTATCTGCTGCTTCCAATGGTCCATATTTTGCCATACAGATACATTACTCTATTCAAATTGTACCCACAAACTCCAAAGGTAGGCAGGCATTCAGCTGGAGATGATGAAAGGGTGCAATCTCCCATGCAAATTCCCTGTTTTCCTTCCTTGCAGACCTTCACAGTTTTATTAGACTTCTTAAAATCTGATCAATATTAATCAAAAGAAAGTTCATTAATGGGTTCTGGTCAAGTTGTAAGTTCTGTATTTACTGTAGCTAATATGGGTTGAAGTATGAGATATAGCCACTAGGAATAAAGTACATAATGAAGCAACAGACAATATACTGAACCATTATTTTAATCATGCAAAGACAGGCATAAGCTGCACTGGTCCAGTTCTTCATAGCACAAGACTATTTTTATAATTACTATTCAAAAGTAAGACTTGTTCTTCAACAGATGTAATTCTAAACCAAAACTAGTTTTATTAAATGGGCTCATAGTTCTGTGTCCAGTTTTTTGTTTTGTTTTGTTTGTATTTTGCTTACAATCATCATCCAAACCTAATATAGCTGCTAGCTTTTTGATGCTAAATAAAATTACATTTTGTGAGAAATGATCCAAGCTTTCAGTTTTCTCATAACACTGAAATTCAGAATACCAGCTGAATATTTTTTCTTTTTTATTCTAATCTTCAGTATAAAAGATATCTACCCTCAGTTAAGTTTGAACTATTTAATGATTTGAGAGTTATCAATTTTAAAAATGACAAATCTTGTCATCCTTTACCACCAGCCCTGCTGCTATGACTGATATATTGTACAGTAATCCAAATTCCTGGAAAGTGATGAAAGGTTCCAGAATATATTCTCTCCTTCCCCCTCCCACACACACACAAGTTCCCCAGTTATCTTCAATTAAAAATATGTTAAAAAACATCTGTAGGAAAAGAAAAGATGTTATCTTTCACCTAAGGAAGAAAAATATTTTTGTTATTTAACTATCCAGTGAAATAGCAATCACAGCTTCTGCTCCTAAATATGAGCAAATATACATTACGCAGAATCTTTAAACTTATGTACAATTTTTTTTTAAAATACCTAGGATGTTATTTGGAAATGAAACATGGTTTTTGCTGACTATACAATAGCATTCTTCAAACAAGTCAATTGCTTTGCTGAAATGAACTGTCCTCTTTAATTGCTACCATTCCACCATAAGGAATGTTCTTTTTTCTCTTCCTTTTTAGATTCAATGGTAACTAACGAGGAGAATGCATCTGCTTCATTTGAAGGACATTGTATGTGTCCTTTGTTGCTTGACTGAGCCCCTGATAAAGAGAAAAGATATGATTAGAAAACAAATAATTAGACTTTATTAAGCATAGATTCAGATTCAGTGTTCCCTGTAGCTAGAGTACTAAAGCTAGGGTCTGATAGCAACATCTATAGGAAGAGAAGAATTCAACTACTTCCTAACCGTGTTGCCTTGTCCAACTTTCTTGCAACATAGGCTGGCAATAGGACCAAAAGTACATAGAGAATGAGGGGGAGATAAGAACAATGGATAAATTGCTTTAGACAGATCTCAGTGAATTAAGAACTAAAGAAATTACAAGGTGGAGTTCTATTGTTCTTACCTGATAAAGAATATCATTGCCTTTGCCACCAAATCTCTAGAAAAAGAAAAAGCCAAGATTAATAAACTCCAGAAGAGGAGTGAAGCAGTTATTTAGTCAGGAATCTTTATATAGGCACAGGAGAGCAAGATCCGATTCCTTCCCTTTGAATGTTGTTAAACCTTGCCTAGTCTAGTCCAGGTGCAAACCACCAGACTAAGAAGAGTCTTGTATTAAGCACATGAGCAATAAAAATAATTATCTGAACTCTTATGTGGGTACAGACTCAATTATAGTCATAAGTTGTGGGCTACCCCACAATCTAACCCAGCTGATATAGATACTATGGAAAAATTATATTCAGAGAACACAAACAACAAATTTGTCTTCTGTTTTGTCCAACTATTGTAGATAATTTTATGTTGATAAGACATCTTCTCCCTAGCTGGTGCTTTCAGCTATATTGAATTAATATTGTCATTATTTTGCATTATAGAATTGTGATTCAATGCAGCTTACAGCAGGAGGCTCCAACCCCCGATCCATGGCCCAGTATCAGACCACGGCCCTTTGGGAATCGAGCCACGCAAGTGGGGAGCATGCGTGCGAGAACATGAAGCTGCATTTGCACAAATGGCGTGCATATGCGCAAAACTGTCCCTTCTTCCCCCTTCCACCACTGGTCTGCAGAGCTGGAAAGGTTGGGGACCACTGGCTTAAAGGATAGGACTGGGAAAGCTTGAGTAGAAATGCATGTATAAGATTTGTATAGATGCCCATTTTAAAACATAATTCTGGATGGCTCACAACAGTAAAACCCTGAATTACAAAATCATAAAACACAAAATCATAAAGCACAACCAAAACCCAGCACTTCACTCATCTCTTTGAGATACTCCAACAACCAATTCAAAGCAATCACGCTCTACCTCAACGACTGGGTAGAAAGCCATGTATTGATGGCCCTTCAGAAGGCTAAAAGAGAAGGGGCCTGCCAGAAAAGGCACACTTCAGAGATCCCATTAGATGGCAACAATTAAAGGAAGGGACCTGGAGGTATCTTCCTATCTCTCAGGGACAGGCCGTCCTATGGCATGTAAGACATTAAAGGTAACAGCCAGAACCTGGAAGAAATGGAGTCAGAGCAACTCATGTAACAAAGGTGTAACATGGGTAAACCTTGAAGTTCCCACTCAGTCCAGAGAAGTGCAACCCTGCCTAGAGTCAACAGTGACAAGGTAGATGCAGCTACCTTTTGTGCATCTAAAATGAAAGAAAATATCACTTACCTCTCCTTTCTTTCCAATTTCACTGTATGCTTCACCCATCTTATCCCGCTGTAGGGACTAGCCATGGAAAACAATAAAATAGTATTGATGAAAAGGAAACTTCAGAAAACCCTGTTTTCTCTAGTGCCTTTTCTTACAGATTCTGATGTATTTAATTAACCTTTTCATCTGGCTAGTATATTCTTGCTCTTTCTCTGCCAAATTGTAAGAAAGAAGATTTCCAAAGATGTAAGTGCTTGTTACAGTAAGTGGCTGTTACTCTGCAAAGCATTTACTCTTCATTGCTTTTTCTTTGTCAAGCATTATAAACTCAGGCACTATTTATGCAGACTTGAGAGCAATGGTATCTGGAAAGCAACCATTCCCAATCTTTTCCCCAACCTGGGATTTGGTTAAACTATAAACTCAGGATTTGTTGGAATAGAGGAAGCTCAGATTTCCTATAGATGCTTAATAGTTTGATTTACAACATAGAAGTTAGGGTCTGTGATCCAGAAAGCAAAATATCCACAAAAAAACTGATCAACACTGATAAACATCTCCCAAAGTCCAGACAAGGATAACTATTAACAGCATAGGACTGTTCCTGCTGTCACCACTAGTCCTTTCAGGTAGGTCAGGTAAAAAAACAATCCAGAAAAAAACCCCTAGAATTTGTTTTATTCATATAAGCTCTAATAACAAGCTTAAAAACATGACATTTCTGTTATAGGAAAAGAAAGGCAAAATTGGACAATCTTGAGTATCTTAAGACTCATAAACACTAAAAAAATAGACTGGTTGGTTTTTATATACTTCTATTCTTTTCTGTAAGGTGTGAAGAAGTAGTTGTGTTACATCCCAACATAGAGATTTTTTTCCCCAAAACCTTATTCATAAAACTCTGGAAAAAAGTTGCATATGAAGACAACTTCTTTCCAAACACAGACACATGTATCCTTTCAAAATGCTGTAGTGGATGATTAAGTAAACTTTAATAAGTGAATTCCTGGATCTACTCACAGTGTAAACTTTGTCCTGAGGTTTCTTTCTTCTGCGCTAGAAAGAAAGAAAAAAATTCCCAATCATTCTTACATAAATACCAAGTCTGAAGACATAAGAGAATACCTGGTAGGAGAGCTAAAAGATCAGTTACATCAAAATCCTTTGCACAACTCTGTCATAACCACCAGAGAAGTCAGTTCTAGATTAATATTCATTCCTCAAAGCACAAGG
Organism: Oxyrhabdium leporinum; assembly: GCA_032468155.1. NCBI lineage: Eukaryota > Metazoa > Chordata > Lepidosauria > Squamata > Cyclocoridae > Oxyrhabdium > Oxyrhabdium leporinum. The sequence goes on from JANHFL010004376.1 coordinate 124,621, forward strand.
GGTTCATGGTCTTGGGGTTTCCTCCACTAAGCTATGCTTATATGTTTTGTGGCAACTGCCTACGCAAAAAATATGGTGAAGATACCTGGTTTTCCACAGCCATTTCAAGATCTACATCTGTTTTTTTTACTGCCAGAGAATCATATTCATCTCTGTGTCCGGTAGATAGTTTCTGCAAGAGAAGAAAAAACACCAGCTACAATGTCTGATCTCCTCTTGAGTTAACTATTTTTGCCCAAGTTAAAGATGGGTAACTGACAGGATGAGAGTGAAAAGAAAACAAAACCCAAACATCTTTATTTCAAGCAAGCAGAATTTGGTTTTAGGTGAAGCATCAGACAAAAGAGGGGAAAAAAAGACAAAAGTAGATGAAAACGTAGTAAACAGAATTTTCAAAAGTTTTTAGTATTTAACTTTCCCCCCAATCTTTTCAATTATGCTTCAGGTACAAGAGCATCTTCATACATACATACAAACATATTTATAGCAACAACTTTTATTATGTAGTTTTCTCGTTTTATTTAAGAAAGTACCCTTTCTTTCCCATCCAAGGATAAATCTCACACATTAAGTGCCCTCTGTGCCTTTGTATCTACCTTGTCTCATTACTCACATAAAATTGGAAATTTGTACAGGTGGTCTTCAAGTTATGACCACAATTGAGTCCAAAATTTATGTTGCTAAGTTACACATTTATTGTCAATTTGTCCCACTTTATGACTTTTCTTGCCACAGTTGTTAAGCGAATCATTGCATTTGTTAAGTTAGTAACACGGTTGTTAAGTGAATCTGGCTTCCCCATTGATTTTGCTTTTCAGAAGGTCCCAAAAGGTGATCACATGACCCCGAGCTACTGCAGTCATAAATATGAACCAGTTGCCAAGCATCTGAATTTTAATCATGTGACCATGGGGATACTGCATCAGTCATAAGAGTGAAAAAAGGTCATAAGTCACTTTTTTCAGTGCTGTTGTAACTTTGAATGGTCACTAAATGAACTGTTGTAAGTGGAGAACTACCTGTATATAACTTCTCATGAACTGATTTCATTTCTAACCCTGCTCACCCAGTAAGCTTTTCTAATCTCACCTTAATTAGTCAGTGTTCATTATTTAGTCATGTTGTCCCAGTGTCCTTTGAAGACAGGTAGGGGAAATAAGGTAAGCACATAAAGTACTATTTATTGTTGCCTTAAGCCTCTTATAATATATTCTGTGAACTTTAAGCAACTGTGTGATACTAAAAGAAACGAAAGCAACCACATACAGACTTTTCATAGCGGCATCCCTATGTGGGTGCCAGGGTTGATTTTTTTTTTCTCCAGCAGGACTTAGACAGTTCTTCTAATGCATAATTAAATGTTGGGGGATGGGATTTTTAGGAATATAGTGAAAATAATGCAATAATTGCAAGTGCCTCTTAGTTGGAAGTATTCCTTGCCAAATGATTTGGTTTGTAAATGTTAGAATTCCTTATCATTGGCTATTCTATGAATCCAATTAATGTGAGTGAAATCTAAAACATTGGCAGAGTTTTCTTTCTCTTTATCTATCTATCCATCTTCTAGGCTGAGAGAGAGAGAGAGAATGTGTGTCCTTCAGAAAATCTATTGAATAAGCAAATAAACCACGATATATATCAAGTAAACCACTACAATTACCGTAATTAAAAATGAGCTATGTAACTATGGCCTGGAGGTTCTCCTATAGTTGCACACAAGAACTTCCCCAGCCCTTTTACTTTGGCATTTGGTAAATTTGGAAGAAGAAGGTAGTCGGGAATCCTTATACTATATATACTAAAGGAATCATTTTGACTTGACCCCTGACTAAATCACATTGGATTCTACAGGCAGACTAATATCTCAATTTTTTCACTTGTATGTTGTCTCATCATTTTAATTCATTTGCAGGTGTCAGATTATATAAGAGATATAAGAAATTTACTACTTACATTATATATGTCATTTGCATTTTGAGAAGGTTTGGATTCAGTAGAGCGATTGCCTAGCTGGAAAAAATATGGACAAACATGTAATATAAGAGCTTTTACTCACAAAACTGCCCATTTCTATTCCAAAGGCCACTAGTGATTTATGAAATAGTGACAGTGTATTATTGAGCCCTCAGCTCTTTCCAACTTAGCTCTTTCCAACTGGACACCCTCCAAATGTACTAGAACTGCATCTCCCAGAATTCCCTGCGGATAGGACACCAAATTACAGTAGGCTGCTCTACCGTATACTTTCCTCTATTTCATTTTTTAAGATTTCTTAACTCTGGTTCTCTCTATAAAACACAAGCTCATAATTAAAAATAGTAATATTGAACAAAACAAAATGGTTGTTCAAACTCTTAAAAGTAAGATTCATTATTAACAATTTCCCATCTTTTCCAGACTGTTTACAAATGATATCTGCCTAGTACTCTTCCATACTAAATATGTCTCCTCACTGAAGTGGAACTTCAGCTTCCATAATACTGCAAGGCACTGTGGCCACTGCAGGATGCAATGCAATATAGCTGAAAAGCACAAGATTGGGAAAAGTGATGTAAATCTGCAAAATCTGAGAGCAACAACTAATAATGAAGGGAACATTTTGACTGGGTATTGAACTCTGGGTTAAGATACAGAAGGATAATCTTTCTATACTAGTTGTTGCAGAACTGTTGCAGTGAAAATTGATTTCACGGAGGAATCTCTTAATTTCCACTTCTAAAGGTTTACATCAACATTCAAACGTACAATCAAAAGGATTAAGGTCACAGGAACCTTTTTTACTTCAGGTTCCTCTGGTCAGACTGTGTGTATGTAAAAAATAATAATAAATCTCTCTGAAAAAAATCTTACCTTTGCTTTCATGAAAAGGGCTGTGATGATGATAGCATATATGAAAAGGATCCCATCCAGAATGTAGCACAGCCTTGGATCTGTTAATCCCAGTGCATCAGCATCTGGTTTTTTTAAAAAAAAAATACCAGTAAGTCAGTTGTACAGAGAAAGGATTTAAAACAAACCAGGAGCACAGCTTTCCATAAACTAATGCTCTCAAGATTATAATTCCTACTTTCTCAATCAGCATGCCTATTGCTTGATGATTTTTAAGCAACTTCCATTTTTGTCAATTCATGGGGGAATCAGAAAGTTACGTATTGCCATACATGTTTTACTGACTTGGCTATTATTAATAAAAAAGTAATTTGTTGTTGAGGTGATATAAAGCCTCTCGTTGTTATTATTTTATAAAACAATGGTTCGATGATTCTAGAATGTACAGGCTCCCCAGAAAAATATCGCACTAAAATCCCAGTAAAATTAATGGGCCATAGATCATTGCAACTAATTTGTCCTACTGATTTCAATGGATCATAACCAACACCACCTTTTTTCAACATTTGGCCCATGTTCTTTATTCCAAACAATTGAGGCCACCATTTAATGACTCAATAATACTATTTACAGTAGAAATAGGCAATTTTATTTTAGCCAAGGGCTATACTAATCTTTAAGTGATATATTAAAAGCTGAACTCTTAAAGATCAATACATTAAAAAAGAAAAACTCAAGTTGATTACATATAAATAAACTTTAATTAAATATTAATCCTCTATGTGATCCTTTCTCCTTTTTGTGACATTAAAAATTACAATTCTTCAGCAGCTTTAAAAGGAACTGTGAAGCTTGCTCAGGATTTTGTTTTGCTCCCTGATCTAGAACTATTTCCATATTTATTTAGTATTTATTAGATCTATAAACTGTTTTGTTACTGAGAGATCTCTAAAACAAGTATCCAATATCTAAAGATATTTCATTATGCTGCAGTATTCCTCTTCATCTTGTGGTGTGATTATAATATAATAATATTATAATATTTGACTTGGACTGAAAAGACCCACGTTTATGCCTCTACTTGTTCACAATGGTCACTGGTTGACTTTGGATCAGGATTCTCAGCCTAACCTACTTCACAAGACTCTAATTATAGGGATAAAAATAGATGAGATCTCCACATATGCCACCTTGAGGTTTCTGGAAAAAAAGATGAATTAAATATGCCAAAATAAATACGCATTTACTTAAAAGCAGCTGAAGTATTATCAACAAATACTTACTTGTTAGAACATATGAAATTATTCTTTCAAAGCCCTGAACAGATTTTTATTCTAGATCCAATGTAATTATTTTTTTAGAAACGTTTGCATCAACAACACTGAAGAATAAGCGTGCCAAAGACCAACTTTCTCTTATATTGGTACCACAGTAACAATTATTCAACACACAAAAGAAAATAGCTATATTGGATATTCTTAACATAGTTAGTGGTTATCTTCACAAATCATGCAAGCATGATTAAATATGTAAACTCCAGTTGATTCTGTTAACATAAAATATTAAGCTATAGCCATGTTTTGCAAACCACAGTGGTCAAATATCACTGTGTGCATGCTGAGTCACAAACTCCATGTTGTTTATAGTGTTATGAGAATCCATCTTTCATTCATTTCTTTTAGAAAAATAGGACTCAATTCTCCAATGTGCAACTTGATATTCTTTAGAAAGTGTAGCCTTATTTTAGTTATTTACCTTGGCATTACATAATTAAATAAGCAATAAAAGCACTAAATTAAACTTTCAGGTATATTAATCAGCCAACATTTTTATCACTTGATTTTTTTTCACTAATACTATTGGTCACTGGGATTGAAATATATTGTTCACTGGAATCAGTGTAGATCATGGTATCCTTTTTATAGTATTTTTCAAACCAAGGGCCACAATTGGTCTATCAATAATATGAAATGTTCTTACTCCTAAAATAAGATAGGTTGGGCTTAAGCACAAAATAAATTTTATCTAATTGAATGGAAATTTAAATTAGAAACCATGCAATTGATGCCATCATTTTCATATATGTTTAATAGTTTTTTTCCATTTTGTCATGTTAAAATATAATTAAATGGAAAAGTTTCAGAGGAGCTTTAGAGGCTGTATCCAAAGTTTTGGGTTGAGAGCAGTGTCTTATGCAGCCTCACAAGTGTGCAATTTATACATCCTTGGTGTAGAAAATGCTAAACTAGATGATAAAGAAGCTTTTATCAGGATAAAGCCGTTTCCTCTGTTCCATTTCTACTGAGCCAGCCACCTGCCTTGTGGTTTTCTGAATTGACAGATTCATTTAGGCAGGATTCTCAAAACTGCCTCATAGAACCACCTGTTATCATACTGCTATGTTGATGTAATATAAAGTCTCTCCTCACTGCTATTATTTTTGGTACAATGATGGTTCAATGGTGCTATAGGATGCTATAAAATCAATGCTGCATTACTTTGCTTAAAAGGATACCACAAACTCACTTTCAGAACAAACATCTGAATGGAAATATATCTTCAAATCTTTATTTAATCAACTAATAGACATTTTCCATTCTCTTAGATAAATGCGAATCTGGCATCAAAATACTCACTGATCCAAAAGAGGAGAGCCCATTCCTCTTTTGTTTTAACAAGGGTCATTAAATTGAAAACATCGCCTTGAAGGAAACTTTATATGCTAGAGTTAAAATGGAGCTCAGTTTGACATCAGCACAGAGTTCCCTTAATTGACTGTGGTATGCAGTGTGGTTACTCAGAAATGTTTTCAAACCTCTCTTTTCGAGACTGACAGCTGGGGCTCCTTCCTGCAAGGTTTCCTTTGCTAAGTTTCTGTATCAAGATTGTGTGTTAGGTCAGTGTAGTTCTTGGGCTGAGAAAGGAGGCAAGTTTTAGAACGGTAACAATATTAATACAGACTGAATTCCAGGAAAAAGGAAAATAGATGGTGAAGAAAGGTAGGTTCACTCTCCTCCTAGTAGAGAAATATTCTTACAATATGCTGAAATTTTCATAGCAAAGACTGAGCAACCAGCAAGCATGCAAAGCTGGAAGGAGGAATATCCCCACCCCTGTCACCTAGGTTTGCAAAGGTGTCTGATAGCAACCAACTAAATATTTCTTGATGACCTGGAGTAGCCTTTCCTAATTAGATTCTTTCCAAATGCATGTCACTTCCAGACCTAACATGGTCATACATTATTGAGAAACTCCATATATGCTCAAGTTAGCAAAGACTACTCCTCCCCCTCTCCACAAAAAGAACCAGAGAACAACAAAGGACTCACTCAAACCATGTGTCAAGTGGAATTCAGTTCCCAGAATTCTTCAACAGCCGTGGCTATTGCTGAGAACCGAAATCCACTTTTAGAGGGCACCTTGGTTTGGGATGGGTGACCCAAACTAATGCTAAAAACATAATGAACGAATGATTTGGCTCATATCTCAAACTCTTGGAACTGGTATTTGGTTTACCCTTATTTAGAAGGCAGAAACATAAAATAATTTATTTCACACCTGAGGAGTGAGAGTAGTTCAAAGAAGATCCATAGATAAGTTCAGCACACCTTCTGCCCTCTTTTGTCTCAGGCTAAATTGCTAGAATCTTCTAAAAGTTGTAAATTGACTAAAATGCAGATTATTGGCTGTACTCAAGCATGAGAAAAAAATAAGATGGTTGCTGCCCTTAACACTGATTTATACAGAAATGTTGGCTTTGTGTCCCCACTACTTCTCACATTACAAACTCTGAACATCCTCAATTTAATGAAAGACTTTGTGTGGGATTGCTATCTGCATTTGAGCATCAGCTTTTTGCAAGACAACAGCATAACCAGTGGAGAATTTGATACCTCATTTAACTTTTTTCTGTGAAAAGCTGTCCGGGGCCTATTTTCCTAGCCAGTATTTTTCAAATACAGGTTACGGGTGTTCCCTTAGTGAACATTTGAAGTTGCATGATAATCACCCCCTAGTGTTTATGAACAATCCCCAAATCTTGCAACACCATGGCAATTGTTTGCCCTTACGAATAACCGCAGAGGCTCTGCAACATTCTTCCTGCATGTTGCCAGCTGAAATGGAGCTTCTGAGAGGTGAATCCACTCCTCAGAAGCTACGCTTTAGCCTCCAGAGGCCTCTCCCAGCATGTTACCAGCTGAAATGGAGCTTCTGAGGGGCCGATCCACCCCTCAGAAGCTTCATTTCAGCTGGCAACGTGCTGGGCGAGCCTGCGGAGGCCCCAACAAAGCATCAGAGGAGTGCACATGGCTGAGAGGCTGGAGAGGAGACTGCTTGCTAGATCTTCACAAGGTAAGTGACCCAGCACAGTAGGTTGGGTGAGGGGGGAGCAATTGTGGGGACATTGATGTATTTCAGTGGGTCGGGGAGGCCTTGGGTCATGTTAGGCAGGTGGCCTGTTCCATCACAAGGCCCCCCCATGGCCTTCCCCACCCTGAAATATTCATGTGTACTTAACGAACTTCACATTCAATTAGCAGATGCGTGGGCAAAAGGAGGGAGTGATCCTATTCAAGGTACAAGATTCACTCCTACAAATCCTCAGATTACGAATGGACTGGGCAGGCTGTTACATTCATAACTCGAGGACTATCTGTATATTGACTAATAATCCCAATGTAGCCCCTGACTCTGAGTGGTGGAAGCTGTAATCCATTTCATGTGAAATATAAGCCACTCAATAGGAAAAGGCTGATCAGCTAAGGAAAGAGAATGTTGAGTCTATAAGCCATAGCAGTCATCCTTAGCTTTTTAATGTCTTAAGGTATCTTGCAACATTTTCAAAAACATTGTGAAACAGACATTTAATTTCTTCCTAATAAAATAACAGAACAACAGAGTTGGAGGGGGACTTGGAGGTATTCTAGTCTACCCGCCTTGCTCAAAGCAGAAACCTATATGTTTTAGACAAATGGTTGTCCAATTCTTCTTAAAAACTTCCAGTGTTAGAGCATCACAACTTCTGTAGGGGAGTCATTCCACTGATTAATTTTTCTGTCAGGAAAGAATATGGTGCCTGGTGAAATTTCACAATGATGAGACAGGAATGAGCACCTAGTTGTCATTAGTGCTTCACAAAGTATTATTCCAGAGACCAGAAGCCTCATTATAACTGCAATTATGGCAAGTTTGTTATGTTTTTATGTGCTTATTTTAAATCTTACTGAGTTGTCATACATTCAGAAGGTTACAGCTTAATCTGCAAAACTGTAAATACAGCTATTATAAACTAGAACATTTTATAATAAAAACAATAACTTTAATAGGAGGCAATGTAAGAATTAAATAATTAAAAACAATAAGCAAACTAAAGGCAAAAATTGGAATCAATTTTGATTGAGATGGATAGCCACATTTTAATAGACTTGTATCGTGTATTAAGTCACAATTTGCTTAACTATGGTTTTTTGAATAAGCCATAATTGGCTATACTCACACAATTTCTAAGCCATCCATAGCCATTAAGAATGTAAGCTGTGCATATTTTTTTCTAAATAAAATATATATAACCCACAATAGTTGTGTTCATAGTAAGCAAACCAAGCAAGCAAATTATAGTGTATTACAGGAAACATCATTGCTTGTATTATTCTGATCTTTGTAGGCTATACCTACACATTACACTATCTGAACATCTTTTCCAAGGTCTTCATTACTACTCTACATTGCTGGTCTGAAACCCTTTTCTTGACTGCTTATTTCTTTACTGTCAATAATTGATTCTAAAAGGTAAACATCTACTACTTCAATAATTTTATCAATTGTAAGGCTGGTTGTTATACCTGTTGTCGTTAGTTTGGTGCTCTTCTTAATTTTAGTCCCAGACACCAGATAAGTCTTAACAAAGGAAAAAGGATGCAATTTCCATTTCATTTTCTCCACGATAAGATTTTTAGCAGGGAGTAAAGAAGTAAATCCAGATTGAGCTTCCCCTTCCAAACAATCAAAGGATGGGATATTAGCTCTTCTACCCTATTTATTTTCTTTTAATAAAAAAGTTTAATAAATACAAAGATTCCCAGAGCGAAGACATATTTCATTAATATACTGATGTTACCAATGCCTTGGTGTAGATCTAAACAGGAGCAGGGCAACTACTGGTCTTTGTAGAGCTTCATAAAGCAGGGACTAGATTTCTTCCTGTAATCAACACTGGATTATGCCCAAAGGAAGAAAAATAGCACAATAACATAAAATCCACTCCTAGCCTCTGAAGTCTGTTCAGGATACCATGAACAATGGTATCAAAAGCTGCCTATAGCTTCTCACAGTCAAGAAAAGAAATGGATATACCACTCCCATACTGCTCGCACCACAAGCACGATTGATGCTATTTCAGTCCCATCCAGGTCTGAATCATAACTGAAATGGTTCTAGAGTACTTTGAAGCTGCTGCATGACCAATTCTCCACAATGTTCTCCCAAAATGGAAGGTTGGAGTCGACAAAAATCCACAGTACGTTTGGGTATAATAACAATTTCTTGTGGAGGGGATGAACCAAGAGATGTGGAAAAAAAACATTTTCAAAGAGGAATTTACCACCGCTAAAACCCAATCACACATTACCTCCAGAAGGATTTAGCCAGCCAAGACAGACATGAATCTAATATACAGATGGCCAAACTAACAATTATGAGAACCCTTAATCTTACTGAGGTTTATTTCCATTCAAGGAAATGTGAAAGTGGCATCCCCACTCATAAACCCTCAATCAATGGTTCTTGTTTGGGGGCAAACCTATGTTTCTTGTCCATGTTCAGAGTTTTTTTGGATTCAAAAAAATTGTACTGACAATATTCCACCAGTAAACTATATGAACTTTCAAGTCTTCTTTGTATATGTACCCTCACTGAAGTTATTATGCCAGAGTATGTCCTATTAAACCTACTGTGTTTCTATGAGAGGTGATAGAACTAGCTGAAGGTCAAGAAGATCAATAAGTTGGCCCTTATTAGTGCTTGGATGGGATGTCTCTAGAAAATACAAGACAATGCTGGGAAATAGAAACTGCATCCTAGAACTTCCTACTGTTGCCAAGAAAACAACATAGAGTCATGTCTACTGTATGAGGTTACCTACTGTACAATTAACTTTTTTTTACATTTCCATTAATCCACAGTGGCATTACTTCTTAGGGACATGGAGATATATTATGTGAAACTTCACCAATGAAAACAAAAGACCTAGACTTACAAGAATTGATCATTCTATTGATAAAGACTATCATCTCATATTTATTTATAATCATCTAGAGTTGAAACAGCAAGTAAAAGCCAATGCTTTACTTCTTTTCCTGATGCAAAAACCAACCCAACCCCCTCAACCACAGCAGGAAGACACATAGAGCAACGTCACACCAATGTTGAATTGATCTTATGTGAGCACTATGCTTAAGACATCCTAAATCCTAAATGATTTCCTCATACAAGATTCTCACTAGGTTTTCTCCCCATCACCCATTGGCTGATGGATTTCACTAGTATGGTAACCACTTCCTCAACAGGGTACAACCTTAAGCCCAATGTGGCTTTCACAGCTAAACAGATTAAAGTGCTGCTCGTTGGGAAAGAAGATGAATGAGCCATTAAGGCATGCTGTATTGAAAAAGTAAAGTGATACAGAGCAGTTAGAAGGCATAGCCTTAGCAGATTTTTTAAAAATAAGGAAAAGATCAGAAACAAACTCAGGATGGTAAAAACAGAAGAACAGAGACAGTGAGGCCACTTTCTTAGGAATAGACTCCATTGAACTGTTATATTGTACTTATCATTGAACAGATATGTATTACTATACATTGTCCAACCAGTGATCCATCAGATTTTATCTGCAATGTACAGTAAAGTTTTACTATTGATATTGTAAACAACATTTTTGAGAAGGCCATATCTCTGAAACATTTCCTGCTCTGCCTTTGTTAGGGTGGGATAAATGTTTACTCAGTACACCTCTGAGGAAAGTCCCATGACAAATGAAATAAAAAATAAAGAATTGAAAGGACACCAAAATCACCAAGTTACTAACTTCTATGGGAATAAATTCTATAACAATGTCAGAATCAATACACCTGTCCATTCAATTGCCACAGCCCTGCCTCAGGGGCTGTGACACTTGGAAATTACACTTATCTATAAAGGTACACTGACTATGTGAACAGGTTGAAGAAATAACAGCCCAAGGCTTTAAGTGCTGTACCATATGATACCCTACACCCTGGGCTTTCCAGATTGTGAGGTGTAGATCCCTTGGGGAAGTGCTGACAAAGTCCAAAGGAGGTATGAAGAATCTTTTAGCTACATTATTACCATAAATCTACCTTTCCTAAAGTTTCATTGTATTATTTTTATCTTTCATTTACATTCATTTTGGTGCTTGGACTTTTAGGGGTCATGTGTACATTAAGATGATATTAAAGGGAGTTGTTGTAGACCACCTAACTTATCCTAGAAGACTACTAGCCTTGATGACATATTGATAATAATTGGAGGAAATTGCCACTTTCTTCAGATTCCAGTAATTATTGAATAAATAATTTATTTTTCTCCCTAACCCTAACCCTAATACACATGCACATACAAGTACATATAATTGTAGAGAGTTAGCACCCACCCCTCTCCTAGAGGAATGAAATATTCTATAAAATATTAAAAAGGCAGATTATACCTCCCTGGATGAGAAAAGGAGAAACATGCTCTTGGAAAGCAGCCCCCACTTTTGTTAATAGCCTCAGAAAGACTGGGCAATCTTATCTACAACACAAAAGACCCTCACCCTCAGGACATAATAGGATTAGCCCTCTACCCATCTCACCATATGGCATCTGGGAAGATTACATCACCCAGCAAGATTCAACCAAGCCTGAGACTCAAGACAACCTGCAAAGTTACCCCTGCATGGCCTCATGGGAGTCTGACAACCAATCAGAATACATTTATTGCCACAGGAACAGGAAGCAAGTGCAAAGCCCAACAGAGGGTATAAATCTCTCTCCCTCTCTCACCCATGTGCTCATTTTTTGCCCAGGACCTCAAAACCATGTGGTCCTGTCCATCATTAAACCATCCTTCCAAGCAGTCTCCATGTTTCCAGTGTCTTTCTTCCCACTTGGAACTGAACCTAGATGGACAT
>JANHFL010004377.1:7746-19839 GCA_032468155.1 Oxyrhabdium leporinum
TGTTTAAAAAGAACATTGACCCAGTCAATGCACTGTCCACAAAATATGTGTACTGTGAAAAGAAAATTGTAAATAAACCATGAAATTTAAAAAAATACTCTGTTGTCTAGAAGTATAACAAAGGGAGAAGCTGTGTATCAGAAAATAAAGAACTGTCAATCTGAATTGGGATAAGGAAAGGTGTAATTTTTCATTTTTTTTTTCTATCATGTAGATACAAATGCAGAGGGGAGCATAGTTATGAATATACCTAAATAGAAATCTTTACACACAACTCTGTGGTTAAAAATATGCTGCATACTTTGTAGGTAGCTACATTTAGGAAAACAAAGACTTTCAGTTGGATCTCATCTTAGTTTTCTGAAATCAGTAGGTGAGCTGTAAGCACGACCTTTGTATTGTGCTTACTGATTTACAATTGCTTTCAACTGAGGGGATCATAAATTGAAAGGTTCCTTGTATTAGTTAATCATCAAAATCAGGACTTGCTGGAATGAGCCTTTTATATTAGTCACTGTTGTTAATGCTCATAAATCAAAAACCAACAAAACAGTAAAATGGGATGAGGATGAAAGCACAAATTATTTTTATTTGCTTGATTATTTCTATTCCATCTTCATTATTTTTATAAATACTCAATCTGGTGAGCATATCCAACACACCTTCCTCCTCCTATTTTTCCCACAATAACAACCCGGTGAGTTGGTTTAAGAGAGAATGACCGGCCCAAAGTCACCCAGCTGGAATCCATGGTTAAAGGGGGACTTGAACTCAAGGTTTCTTGCTTTCTAGCCTGATGCCTTAACCACTAGATCAATTATAAAACATAATTCTGTTTTATTGAAAACTGCCTATATAGTCTTAATTCTAATCGGAATCTCTATACTGATCACATTGATGTTTCTTATTTTACACCACCAGATGGAGCAATTATCACACTTGTGGAAATATTGTTACTACAAGCTGACTTGAAAGCCTCTTGTATTTCAACTTTCAGTGTACAGCTGTAACAAATGTTTGTGGAGATTCTGAGTCATCCAGGTGGTCATGGCTGTCCCAAAGGTGTTTTTTCAAGAGGCAGCTGGACTTTCTGGTTTTACTTTGAAGACGTTTCGCTTCTCATCCAAGAAGCTTCTTGAATGAGAAGAGAAATTTTTTCAAAGAAAAACCAGAAAGTCCAGTTGCCTCTTGAAAAAGCACCTTTGGGACAACTGTAAGAAATGTGAAAAGTAAAAAGAAACTAAAGGACTAAACTCATACCTTGCTTTGTTTCAGCAACTTTGAGAGGGAAAGAGAACAACTTGTAAAAACAGAGAATACTTGAAATAAGAAGACTCCAAACTTTTAACTGGCATCCGAAAACAGCAGTTAAAGTATAGGTAGGCCTCAACTTGCAACTATTAATTTAGTGACTGGTCAAAGCTACAATAGCACTGAAAAAGTGACATATGGCCATTTTTCACACTTGCGACCGTTGCAATATCTCCCATGGTCACATGATCAAAATTCAGATGTTTGGCTGCTGGTTCATATTTATGACAGTTGCAACGTTCTGGGGTCATGTGACCCCCTTTTGCAACTTTCTGACAAGCAATGGAGAAGCCAGATTAACTTAACCACTGCGTCATTAACTTAACAACTGCAGTGATTCAGTTCATGGCAAGAAAGATCATAAAATGGGGCAAAACTCATTTCACAACTATCTTGCTTAGCTTCTATTGCTATTATTTTGGGCTCAGTTGTGGTCAAAAGTATACCTGTATCTACATATTGGGGCCAGGCTATTTTTATTTGTTGCTTATACATTTAAAACTCTGTTTCACAGTGCTCTAACATATTGGAAGAGAGACAGTTTGGTCCAATGGTTAAGGCACCAGGCTGGGACTATGAGCTCTAGTTCTGCAATCTTGCAAAGAAAACTGAAAAGACTTGTCTAAGCAGAAGTCAATACTGACTCAATGGAGAACACACACACACACACAAATAACCTATAAAGAGTGATGTTCCATTAAATTTTGGAAATTAGTTTGGTGTAGACTTTAAAGCATCAGACTAAAAGCAAAGAAGCTCTGGGCTATATTCCCATTTTAGGCCTATTCCCTTGGGCCAGTCACTCACTCAATATACTAAGTTTTAAAGGAGGTCTGGAGAAATTCACAGAGCATAAAGTTATCAGTGACTGTTGGTCCTGATAATTGTTTAGCATTTCCTGAATCAGAGGCAGGCTACCTTAAATGCCAGCTGCTGGGAAATAATCAGCAAGGAGGGACATACTTTTCTTATCTGTATTTATGAATTCTCTGAACACAGCTATGAGACTACTTGTTGACTAAACAAAAATAGATGTGTGCTTTGTCTGATCCAGTGCACTGTTTTTACCTTTGCTCCTTTCTTATTGTCTGCAACAAGGAAAAATGTGGTTTTCTTACTTCTAAGAAATCTGCATACATAGCTCAGCACTACATATGGTCTATCCTGCAGAATTTTCAGTCAGTGAGTGCTGAACATTATTTGCAAGGTTCCCAAAATTATGAACTGGACCTAAAAATGTAGCATATATATTTGGAGTTTGCTCTGGAAGGTCATTTGTGTTAAGGTTAAAATACACTGACTTATGCCTTTGCAAATAATATTTCAGACTTTGTGCCTCTGAAAGCTTATATTACAATACATCCAAGAAGAATTGCTGTGCTTATGACTGAGGTAACATTGAACAGACTCATTTAAACTCATTAATTTTAGTAAACAAATTCATTCTGGCATAAATGTTTATGGATTATAAGTGCACCGCATCCAATGTATGAAATACTTTCATAAGAGAACAACTGAAGATAGAAGTAATAAAAGAAAAGGCCAGAAAGAAAAGAAAGCTAAGAAATGCAGGTATTGAGGATTGGCAATAGCAGCAGACAATTTGCAAAATAAGTACTGAATGGAAAAAATACATCATTGCATTGGTGAATGGATTAACACTTATCACATTACATGTATTAATTGATCTGAAATCATAGATTGCCAGATTGGCTTTTTTAACACCAAATTCCAGAATTTTTTGGGGGGGGCAGGTCAATTTGGTTGAGCTCCAAAAATTCATTTGGCTTTTTTTCTGGCTTTTTGACCACCAAGAGTCTGGGCAAGAAAGTGCTTCAAGAAAAGTCGTCCCAGGGTCAAGAGTTGCCAGGTTCCATCAACTAGAAAGCAGAGGCCCATTGGACCCTTGTACAGAACTGGGGCCATGCTGTGCTTCCCCTTTAAAAGCCAATTCCAGTCTTGTTTCTCTGTGTACAAAATTTGCTACCTTTGCCCTTACTCGCCTAATAAAGCCAGTCAGCAATGCTGCAATTGAGAGGATATTTTCTCTTGACCATCTCTTAAAAAGAAGGCAAAAAACAGATTGCATCTGAATTTTTTAATGCTATTGTGATAGTTCACAGCGCTGGTTGTGGGACCATCTGCGAGGAGACGGTGCATGGGTAAGTCCCTCTGGTGCCATGAAATGTGTGCATGTTTGCTCTGTGTGTATGTTTGAAGCCGAGAAGGAGGAGACGCCAAGTCCAATCTTCTCTGCCTCCCTTAGCAGCAAAGCTGCATGGAAGGCAGCCGCCGAAGCCTGTCCCTTTAAGGTACTTCGATGCTGCCCGCCGTCTGGCCCTGTGCAAAGACAGCCAAGCAGGGCTGCCACCAGCACCAAAGGAAAGGGGCTCAACACTCCAGATCCCAGTCACTCTGCACGCTGAAACCAGGTGGCAGGGGGATGGCGGGGGATCATAAAGGGACAGGCTTTGGCGGCTGCCTTCCAAGCAGCTTCACTGTGAAGGGAGGCAGAAAAGTTTGGACTTGGCATCTCCTCCTTCTTGGCCTCAAACATACACACAGAGCAAACACATTTCACAGTGCCGGAGGGACTCACCCATGCGCCATCTCCTCGCAGAAGATCCCCCAGCACTGTGAAATGTGTGCATGTTTGCCCTGTGTGTATGTTTGAGGCCGAGAAGGAGGAGACACCAAATCCAAACTATTCTGCTTCCCTTCACAGTGAAGCTGTTCGGGGAGGGGTGGGGCTAGCCAGTGGTGGCATTTGCCGGTTCGCCAAACTACGCATAATCATCCCTACCAGTGCTCAAGAACCGGTGCGAACCAGCTAGATTTCATCTCTGGATAGGAACTATAAATTGACAATGGCTACTGCATACAAGGAAAATCTCTATAAAATGTTTTATTTTCCACTGGCAAGATTAGCAAAAATATTTAGCAATATGTCCACCAAGTGTTGGAAGTGTAATCAGATCCCAGGTACTTATTATCATATGTGGTAGACTTGTATAAAAGCAAGAAAATGCTGCACAAAAATACATACATGGTTGGAAAAGATGATCAAGCAACATATAGTTCAGAAACCAGAAATATTTTTGTTGGGTATAATGCCGGAGGGCTATGATAAAAGGACTATATATCTAGTCTTGCATGTATTGACAGCAGCGAGGATTGTATTTGTACAATACTGGAAAAATGAGAAGATTCCATCAGATGGGGATGTAATTGGAAAATATTGGACTATGCAGAGATGGATAGATTGACATAAAAAATAAAGGACAAAGAAGATATAGAATATTACTCAACATGGAATAGACTTTATGAGTGGTCAGAGATAAGAGGTAGAAATTAGATGAAGAAAGATTATTGCTATGTATGAACTAAATATAAAGATGGTTTATAATTATAAATATGCCAATGTAACCAACAGAATTACAAATATGCTAATATAAAGAGAAATTTAGTTGAAACGATTCTGTTACACCATTACTGTTGTTATTAGTACATATGTTATTATTTCTTTTTGTTCTTCTTTTGCTTTTCTGTAAATGATATGTCCTGACAATATACTCTATTCAAAATGTTTATGAATTTAAAAAAAATCTAGCATCTGGCTTCCATTTGTAAGTCTGTTGCTAAGCACCAAGCAAAGATGATTAACAGATCATAAATTGAATTAAATTGGCAGTCAGTCAGTACTGTTGGCTAATTGCAAATTTCACTTGTTATTAACAGTTCCTCTTTTTTCCCCACATAAATGAAATACTTTTACCATGTGATAGAGTTGCCAGACATCCTCATGTCCTCCATCAGACAGGCATTACTTCAGAATGATGAACTTTTATCCTTGAGAAATATCAGACCTTTTCCTCTCTTGCTTCTGCAGATTAAAACACAGATGAAACTGCCAGCTTTTCATCTCTCAGCAATAGCTGTAATCCTTTTTTAATATGTGCCGAGCTGCCTTGATTGCATAGGAATGCAACAACAAAATTTGTAAATTAAGGTAGAACCCTGGAACCAAAAAATTCAAGAAATTACTTTCAGTCTGGCGGAGAGAAGTAAAAACAGTTGAATAAAGAAAGGAAGGATTTGAAATTATTTAAAGCAACTTTGTGAATGAAGCATCATTAGACCCCAAAAAATGCAAACAGAGGGACATATATAGAAGACACAAATACTACCAACAGACTGAATACTTACTATGTGGGCCATCTTTCATTAATAGCTAATTATCAACAAAGTATTTGTCAAAAAGTAACTGAGTAGGTGGCTAACCATAAACGAGGGCCATGACAATAGCAAACCTCTAGTCATGTGATTGATGTTTATGTGTGCAGATTAAAAAGATCTGGAGATTTAGAAACAAAACCCTGGAAAGCAAAGATTCATTTGATTTCCTCCTACATGAAAAAGGAAAGAATGTGTTATCACTACCAGATCTTTTAAAACAGGGCAGCCAATTTTATTGTCAAGGCACTCCAGCATGCCAAACAATTATTCAGGTAAATGCGATTTCTGCTATTCTACTTCCTTCCTGACTACTGGATCCATAAAAATGCCTTCATCAATAAATTTCTCTGCACAAGTATTCCTTGAATTTTGGAACCTAAAAACAGTGTCATCATAAAGACTACAATTCTGTTGATTCTTTAAACACTGTTTCTTCTTTGACAGAAGTAAAATACAAATGTACAAATGAACAATGCTAGCCAATCTTCATTGCCGGAGGTTCTTTTTCTTTGTATACTTTGTATGTGAGTGCACATATATTTGGTCTTCTCATGAATGACATTGAAAATTTACACTGAGGTTAAAACATAATATATCTAGGCATACAGCTGCAATTATTGAGGGCTGTCTACTTGGAGAATTCTGGTACATATTTGTAAAAATTATTTAAGATATATCAATGTTACATTGTTTATATAGGGTTTGAAGCAACATTAGGATAAACTGAGGGATGAAAAAACAACAACAAATCAAGCAAACATTTCCACAAGTTTATTTGTATTTGCATTAACACACCAGGAAGAAATGCCAAGGAATAATCCGCAAGTTAAGATGTTTATGATCTTAACAAGCACAAAAATAAGCAAAGAGCAAGTCTGCAGCACCAAAGTTCCATTTCACCTTCCATTTCAACAAAGCATGAAGAGTAACTGGCACAGCATAATTGTATGAATGGAAAATCAAACTAGATTTTGCTATTAATCATCTCAGAGTGTAATGTTATACTTATGCATACTTCCAAGGGAAATGCCTTTCTGAATTCAGAGTTCTATTTGACAGATAACTTGATAAGAGCTATAGGTCTAAAGAAATGATCTAATGATATTTAAATGTGGGAGGGGGGGTTAATCATAATGTTGTAGTAAAGTGCTCCACAGTTGCAACACAGTTCACTGCTAAAGAGGGCTTTCTGAAAGGATCACATGCCTTGCTTCCCTGGTGGAAATAGGATTGCAGACTTTTCAGTTTGTCTACTAATTATTTTTTTGGTTGCATTTTACTGTATCACACCTTACCCAATAAATACTAGAATATAGTCCCTGTTGCTAGGTTGAAATGCTTAAATGATTTATATTTAAATTATAACCCACTTCTGAAAGAAACACTTGGCTCTCAAGATGAGAGTTAACATAAATTCAACTGACAATGCAAATTAATTTACATTTCCAGGTCTTTTCTCTATTTAGACTGAACTAGCGATTTTAATATTTATTAAAATAAGTGAATATTCACTCTAATAAACTTATTGGGACCAGGGAAGAACAAATAAAGACAATATTATACCTCAAAAGAAAATAGGGAAACCAATGATCATTAAATTTAAATCATTTTACTTCATTGTTTAGATCTGTGCAGATTATAATCTATACATTTTAGAATCTTAGTGGCAGTTGTACCTCTATTCCTGAGGTGAACATATCTTGTTACTTAAATGCCTGGGGGTGCCTCTGCCTTGGTGCTCTCTGAGCTTGGTTGTTTTCTTGTGGACATTTCATAGGCAACAAAATCAGTGCACTGATAATGTTACCTAGTTTCGGTAACGAAACATCTGTAAGAAAACAACCAAGCTCAAAGAACACCAAGGACCTCTCATTTCAACCCTGAGCTACAAATATTCTCCTTTATTGGTACTTAAATGCCTGTTCTGTCTATTCAAATACAGTTACAAGAAAATGGTTGCTCTGACAGAGTAAGTCCCACTGGATACATGAGAATGACTTCAGAGTAAATTTGCTGTTATCATGAATTTCCTGTTATCATGAATTTAAATATAAACTATTAACATTAGCATTATAAATACGGTATCTGTTAAGAATTTCCTCATGATGAGTTCAGTGGGGATTACTTCTAGATAGTGGATTCAGATTTGCAATCTTCTTTATGAAATAAAGTAATAAAAACATATTTATCTACAATTAAAATGGTATGTAGGATCCAAAAAGAGCACCTCCATTCTAAAGAAAGTTTCTTACAGTGTAATTTCATGCATGTCTATTCAGAGGCCTCTTTCAGTTTACACTGGTTTAAATTTGCGCATCTAGATGCAAAATATTAATTTAAGCAACAAATAACATGAAAGTAATTGTCAATGGGAGAACAAAGTAACTGGTTTGAGGGTGTGAAAGAAATGCCTAGTAATCGGGGAAATAGCATTTACATAAACATAGGTTTTAAGGATGAATCATTAATTTTGGGAGCAATACTGACTTCCAGAGAGAATTTATTAGAAAATTGTATTTTAACTAGCAGCATGTGATTTTTAAGTGCTTTGGAATCCAGATAATCCATTTGGTGTTTGAATATTTGCAATTTAATCTGTTTCCATGAGTACCATTGCCTTTCCCCAGGGAGAATGCCAGGCTTTCCTCATTAAAGCTTTGCCCTCATTTGGCTTCCCAAGGTGCCAGTCTTGAAAATGCTCTCTCAGCAGTACACAACCAGGCGAGGGCCCTTCTTTATGTCTTTAAAGCAAGGGCCTCTCAGAGGGGACCATTTCCACTGAAAACTGGCAGGAGACATTCCCACCACTTTAAGGAAGAAAACACAAGGTAATTAAAATATAAGCCCTTAGAAACAGCCTGCAAATATCCATTGAAAGTTCAGCTATGTAACTAAATTTTTGCTTACATCTTTCCTACTGGGAGAGAAAATGCAGAATATTCAGAAGGTGGAAGTGCAATATGTTTGTGTAGATGAGGAAGATGAGAAGGATGAGGAAAGAAGAAGAAGATTAAGAAGAAGGAGGAGGAGGAGGAGGAGGAGGAGGAGGAGGAAGCAGCATCCATGATTTGCAGTCCACAGTAAGATCATCAGTCTGATTCAGACTACTGGAATCAAAACAATTTAAACAGAGGTTTATTTGCACACCCAATTTAAATCAATCTCCATCGTAAAGTGTGCAATTCTGTGCAGACACGTCCTAAGTTAATTGTCTTCAAGGGAACCAGAGGGTTTTTTTAACAGTCCAAAGTTTATTTAACATTTTCCTCTCCAACCGGGAAATGTTTTCCAACAACAGGGGACGAGGGAATGATTTTAGAATTCTGCCAATCCGACAATCTTCGGGAGAATTGGCTGAATTTGGGGCAGGAACAATCCTTCGCTCATCCCACGTTATTCTCAGCTTGCAGACAACTTTAGGCCTCTTAGCCAGCAAAAGAAGAGCTTGGGATTTCAGTGGCACGATTCAAGAAGCATTCCACTAGTCCTCATGATCTACGGATGGAAATCGGGCTCTTTTTTTCAACGCGCTCGGACCGAATGCAGAGAAGATAATCAGAAAAAAATAAAATCAAACCAGGCCTCTCCCCCACCCGCCCAACCCACCTCCACTCTAGCCAATGCTTTGACTTTATTTATTTTTTAAAAAAAAATAGGAAACGTTTATGATTTCTGAAGGTGCAGAAAACATTCTTAAAGGTCTTGATTTGTCTCAAGACCTTTTTGAGTTAATCACCAAGATCTGTTTTAGCGTTCAGAAATTAACACTTAAGATTTAGTGTTCACTATTAAATAGCCTCTGGTCGTAGGCTCAGACCATTTTCCACACACTAAATAACAAAAGGAGACAAACGTACGATTCGGAAGGAGGGAAAGAAGAAGGAAAAAAAAAAAAAAGATCATCAAACACAGTGTTTGCTTGGCTGCTAATAATCTATCCCGCCAGCGGAAGGATAAAGTGGGGACTCTAAAAGAAAATCCACTGTAAATCAGTTTGTGAAACACGCCTGTGAAAACAAACAGCTTTTCTTCGAGGGGCAATAAAACACCCTTCGCTTGAAAAGCAACAAGCCCAGATTTCAAAAAAATAAAATAAAATAAAAATAATAAAAATAAGAACAGCAAGTCCTAACGCGCGCTTACAAATTATCTTAATAGCACATTTGCAAAAAGGTTATAAAAATAGCAAGCAATATGCTTCGGATGCCGGAGTCAGTGGTGCGACAGCTAATGCAATAATGAATTGTTTCAAACGGTTGGTGTTTAAGCCACAGAAAGCCGATTGGATCCAATTTTCCTTCCAGTACGCTGGACTGTCGTTAATGAAATTAAACATACCAATTGCGTCGGTTACCCCCCCCTCCCTGCCAACCCTCCCACCTTTGCTTTCTTTTTTTATTAAAATAAATTGCAGGCCACGAGATGCACTAATTGCAGGCGGATTTTTTTTTATTACTTTTTTTTTAAATAAAGAAACATTCCGCTGATATAATTAAGCCAATTTTCAGGGCCAGAACGAGGTGGCTTTGATATGACAAGAGAGCATACCCGGCACCCGAAAAGCAGACCGTTAAGTATTAAGACAAATATTGTGTCGTCCCAGCCTGCTGTCTTTTATCGAACCTGCGATGGCTACGTTTCCTCGTCGTCAGAATGGGGTGTTCATTCTGGGAAGCCGCTGACAGCGAAAGAAAAGAAAATGGGAGCTGGAGGGGGAATCATGGCTGAGAAGTGGAAGGAAGGAAGGAAGGGAGAAAGAGAGAGAGGAAGAAAGAAAGAAAGAAAGAAAGAAAGAAAGAAAGAAAGAAAGAAAGAAAGAAAGAAAGAAAGAAAGAAAGAAAGAGAACATTAGCTTGGATTCCTCCACCCTGCTAAGGCCACTAATCATGGTTGGCAGAATAAGCCACGGCTGGCTTTGCTAAGCCACAAAACGTGGCTTGAGAAGAAAGGCAGTGGCCAGGTTCTTGCAATGTAACGACCGCAAGCCAGCAAACAGAATTCACTATCCAGCCTTGGAAAAGAAGAAATAAAGCCTCGTACGAAGGCCTTTGGCTCCTTTCCATTTTGCAAATGGGAAGTGATAATATTTGTGCATTGGCAAACAGATTTTATCTGCCGGCGGCTCAGGGAAAGTAACGGCTGGAGGGGATCTTCGAGGCCATCTAGTCCAACCCGCTGCCCATTGCACAATCTTGGTTACGTCGATTGGTTCATCATCAGGCGCAGTCCTCGCCTTGTCTGCTTTTCAGGGAGAGAAACTCATCCCTGAAACCTGGGCCAGGCGTACCTCTGTTCACGTTAAGAGTACCTGTCGTTCTCATCTGTGCACTTTGGTGGGTAAAAGGTTGACACCAAAAGCACAAGCTGAATCCCGCTGTTTGACAGATTTTTTTGATGGAAGGGGGTGGTGGTGGGGGTTTCCAATGTTGGAAAGGGAAAATTTAAAGACTTGTTGAGTTCCTCTTGTTGGAAGGAGCAGGGAAAACTCAGAATCTAACGGGAGAATCTAAAATGAGTGAGTGGAAGAATCAGACAGGCAAAGTGACCGACTGTCCATTCCTGAAGGTATTGGCACAGAGGCTGGATAGCTCCCTATTCAGAAGGCTGGATTCCTGCCCCGGTAGAGGGTTGATCTAGATGATCTTTTAGGACGCCTTTCGTCTTTACATGCTGTCTTTCGACAACTGGGGAATCGGCATAAAGGAGCAGGCCTCAAGCCTCCCCCCCACACACACACACACCCATCCCACTCAAACACGTATCTCTTCCCATTGGCGGCCGCTATTTATTTATTTATTTCATTTTAGATATTTATTTATTTATTTATTTATTTGTTTGTTTGTTTGTTTGTTTGTTTGTTTGTTTGTTTATTTATTTAATAAATAAATCTTGTTTCTTTGCTGGATTTGAAGAGGATTTGCACAGGCTCCCACGTTCTTCGCACTCTACATCAGTGTAGGGGTGAGACTTCGACTCCCAGAATGCCCCAGTCGGAACGGTCTGGCTGGAGAATGCTGGGAGTGGAAGTCCAGACCTCTTAAAGCTGGTACGGTTGGAGAAGCACTGCCTTGCCCAAACAGAAGCACCACAATGAACAACCAAGGCAGTGACTGCTTTTCCACTGACAAAGCAGGCCTAACTTCAGCCCAGACACACACACACAAACACACACACACACCCCTTTTCCAGCCGGTGTTCAAACCAACCAACCCATCCGGGCTTCAAATCTTTTCCAGCGTTCCTTTCTTCGAGAAGGACATCCTTTGTCCCTGCTGCTTTAACTTCCATCAACACCCACCCCACCCTGGCTTCTCCTCTCCTGGGGGGGGGGGGGTCACCTGAGCCATTGCATCCACACAAGTTATTCTGGCGTGGGGGACCGCAAAGGGGAGTGTAAAATAGAAGAAGGGGGTTCATTAGAAAATAAGAATTCCCCCCTCCCCCTTAAAAATAATCCTAGGTAATTTGGATTTAGGCTGTAATTACACATCACTTCAATTACCAGATTAACTCCCTTTCCCCCCTCCACCCCCCAGCTGGACACGC
>JANHFL010004378.1:0-16360 GCA_032468155.1 Oxyrhabdium leporinum
AGATAAGAGACTAAAGGTTACCATAGTACAGCTGGTAGATATGCCACCGTACCAGCCTGCATGTATAATCCCTACATAAAATAACCATTAAAAGATAAATTATTTTCTCTACTTTCCCTTCACACTATATCCAAAAAATATCCAATCTGAGGAGCAATGGTAACATTGAGAATAGAAATGCCAAAGATTGCCCTTGTTTGAGCCTTGTATTTACTCTGCTTTGGAAGTAACTTGTAAGGAATAAAGAAAATGCACAAATCACTGCATAAGAATAAAGAATTAGGAGCCACTTTGCTTCTCCCTAAATGCTTAAAGTTACATTGATAGAGTCAAGATCATAACATCTGTGAATAGATTTAAAGGATATGGCTTATCTCCTGTTTTTATCCTGCTAATTTGATTACTGGATCTAAGTGCTATTGCCACTAAGTGCTATTGCTTAGCTTCTATAGTTAAGTGGAATAGCAAAGGTGATAAAGGAAAACCCTGCTTGGTATCTCATAAAATCTGAATCTAGCTCTTAAATCACATCTGAGTCGGTCCTTAAATATGTTCAATCATCTTACAGAAACCAACCCAAATTTATATATAATCAACACTGGCTTTTAAAATTATATTTCCACAGAATTAAAGACTTTAAGTATATCTAACACATGGCTAATGAAGATTTACTAATTTTACTAATTTGTATAATAGGTAATAGTTTCTTGATAGGATAGATATATTATGGCTTGGAATAAAGCCAGATTGATCCATATGAACATTTTTACTATCATCATTTTTAATTGGTTTCTGTGCATCAATACCCTCCTTTCCTTGTCCCTCCCTCTTTAAAACTCACCCTATTCCCTTAGGGAATTCCCCCATCCCCATTGTTCCATGCGTTCATATCCAACCTTTCCATCCTTCAGTACCATTAGACTGATAGGAGATGGCGGAGGAACCCTTTCATAGCCTAAGGGGGAGGAAGTTGAGATTTCTTTGTGCCCTCATTAGCCAATAAACTTCCGAATTTAATTACAATAGCTTCTTACCCATAGTTTTACCTACATTATTATTTTATTTAATTATTTACTCTTTTTATTTAACTCCCTCTTTTCCCCCTTCCCCCTACATCTAGAAATTCAAAAAAACCAACACTGTCAATTTCTTTTACCCCACAGCTTGGTGTCGCACTCTTATCTAATTTTCAGCTTGTAGTTGAGCCTTCTTTCTACACTTGCAGATTACTTCCTTCATCCCTAGTTAGAGGCCTGTCAACTGGTTGCATATCTCAGTCAAACTAGAAAGAACTTTTTATGCTTGTGGCATAAAAACAATTAATTTGAAAGGGAATCATTACTTGTATTGAATCTCCTTTGGCATACGTTTTTCTGTCCATTGTTTGAATTCCCTTTTTCCCTGCAGTACAGTATAGCTACAGTGATATCTTGGAAGAACATTTTCTCACATTATCATTTAAGCGCTTCCAATTCACTCACAATTTTGTCTTTTATATTGCATTACAAATCTGACCAAAATGTCTCTAGGTCTCCGCATGTTTTTAGGAGGGCAAACTCAATGTAGTGAGTGCTTTCAGTATTTTTATCTGTTAAGTTCAAATCAAAGCTCAGGTCATTAATTTTAGAAATGAGATAAGTAGTTAGATTGGCTGTTCCAGTTTTCCTTGACACTCCTTTGATCCTTAAGTTAATTCTCCTGCTACTGTCTTGTAAATCTGCCTATTCAATCTTTATTTCAGAAATACTCTTTTGAGCCTTGCCTATCTCTAAAATATTGTTTGTAACCATATCATAAGCTTTGCTGGCAACCTGAGTTATATTTGCTATTTGCAGTGACACTTTCCTAATTTTTTAAATTTATTTGCTCAGGCATACCTGGAAAGTCTTTAGTTACGCCCACAACATGTTAAAAATTATGTTGATAAGGACTCCTTTATTTTATGACAATTTTTAGAATAGACTTGACATATTTGTTTTATTTATTTTGGAAAATTTATATAGCCACCTACTCACTCACGGCAACTCTAGGTGGTTTACAGAAAATAAAAACACAAAGTAGAAGAAATAAAAATAATAAAAATAAAATAACAAAATAATAACCCACTACCCCAATGCTTGGCAACAGCACACACTCAAATCAGCCATTTAATGGGCTCCATCCCATTCTGCATTCCCCAGGCCTGCTGGCAAAACCACATATTCAGGGCCTTCCAAAAGAGTGTCAGAGTGGGGACCAGTCTAATTTCTGGAGGGATGATGTTCCAGAAGGAGGGAGCTAACATGGAGAAGGCCCTGATTAAGTAGTCTCAATGGTAATTTAGGTGGCCAGTAAGGTTGTTTGGTTTTGGTATGTCTTATTGTTGTGTTTCCATAGGGTTTCAAGTGGAGAACTGCATGCTGAAATCAAATCTTAATTCTGTGCAAGTATTAGAAATATGAAAAAACTTGTGCGAATTGAGATAAACTGGTCTAATACTTGTAATGGCTGAGACTTCATACTTATGTGCAAATAAACAAATTTTGGAACTTATGAAATTGTATAATGAGTACTTTCATGGGGTAGATAAAAGTTTGGAATAAAAGTGTTTTTTAAAGGAAAGTTATTTCCCTTTAACAGTGTAATTAATTTCAAACAGATTTGATGAACTCTTATAGCATCTTATCAGAAGGTGCTCCATAATAAATTATATTATGCAAGTCTTATAAAATCTGATATGGAAGAAAGAAGCTAATTCTTTTTACTTGCATTAGGATATAAGCAACTCTCTGATGGTGTGAAAAGTATTTTAAATACCACAAATATAGGATAGCGGATTAACTTCTAACAGATCCAGGCAAGAGAAGCTGCTCATTAGAGTATCTAATTTCTTGGTCCTGCTCTATTTAATAATGACATTAATATTCTGGAAAAAGAAAGTCAATGGTATATTAATCAAACTCACAAATCATCTTAAAAATGAAGTAGAGTTACAAACACCTGTGGGGACAGATATATGAGAGAAGGATCTATAATGAATGGACATATTATAGAACATCACATAGAGTTATTTGTCCGAAAGGAGATTCTGACTTACATTTCTGAATGTGTAATTCAGCAAAGAACAAGGGCTTATCCTTGGGAAGCATTGAACTATCCTTAATTTTTTTTAAAGATGGCAGGAAACAAAGAGCAGCTGGATGAATTTTATGGCATGACTGATGTTTCCAGAATTCAGTTACTGATATCAAAATCCTACTTGTAAGGATATGTTTGCCTTTTATTTTATTTTTTGAGGGCATCTGTTCAAAGAGAGAGCCAGTTTGATGTAGTAGTTAAGCTATCAGGCTACACATAGGAAGAAACCATTCCAGTTCTCTTAGGCATGAAGCCAACTAGATGACCCTGGGCTAGTCACTCTCTCTAAGTCATAGTAAGGCAATAGCAAAGGCAACCTCCTTCCCTCCAAAAAACCCAAATAGACCTTCAGGGACTTGTCCAGATAATCAGGAGTAAACACTGATTGAAGGCCTCTCCCCTTATTCCAAATGTTCAAGGAACATTTTTTTCTTTCCTCTGTATCCTGATTATGGGTTGTCAGAAAAAGGAAGAATGTGGGTCCACCACTGGGGGAGATGATGTCCTGCCAGTATTTGCTTCTGTTCATTGGTATTGGCTCAGCAATAGATTATTTCTTGATACAAGAAAAAAAACCACTATTCTAGGCGAACTTGGAGTTGTTAGAGGTTGAACCCTAAGACCTTTGGTATGCAAAGGGTCTGGTCTACCTTTATCATCAGACTATGACCTTTCCCATTGTCTACTGAAGGTTCTTGGTTTATGAGTACAAGTACCTCCTTTAAATCAGGAGTTTATTGCTATACATGGATAATATGGTATTATTCTATGTGTATGCTATGGCATTTTAATAGTACATTATTAAAACAAAAGGATATTCGATTTGCTAAGTAATTTGTTTTACCAGGAAGAAAATTGGAAGCTGCAGAAAAACCATTATGAAAGATTAAAATGCTGAAGTGGAGCTGAGTGATAGCATATGATTTTTTTTTCTGCTGCACAACTATATGTGCTATTATAAGTTTTTAAATTATAAAGGTAACAACTTAGAAAATTAAATCTTTGGGGTCAAAAACATGTAAGCCACATTAAACGTGGTTCAAGGAGAACTAAAAATTAGCTGCAAATATATTATACAGAATTAAAGAACAGGCAGCTAGTGAAATTGTTTGTAAATGTTATTGACTTTAAATTGTATTCAGAATTAGCACTGTCTATTTTAGCAATCTATCCACTGGAGACAGTGACTTTTCAAATTTATTACATGCTAATCAAATTGGGTGTCCTGATCTTCACTCAGATCACTCAGATCCAACAGAAAAATGCAGCTCAAAGTATCTTTCTATATGCCTGTGTGTGCAGATTTTTTTTAACATTAGATATTAGCTTCTACCAAGTGCTGTTGCCTATACAGCATGATTCATCTTACTTGTTTTCCATCTATCTACATGTGATGGGTGTGTATGTATGTGTGTATGTGTGTTACCCAAAATGAAAGTGGGAAGCTGTTGAATTGTGAATTGCAAACAAAGTTGTGAATCATTTTAGCTATGTTTGACCTACTTCAGGAATGTCTGTAAAACACCACATGTACAAGAAACATAATGCATGCTAATGTTTAAAACAAACAATGTTAGGAATTAAAATTTTGGTAGTGAATCCTGTTCTTTGAAACCTGCTAGCAAAACAAAATCCCAAATGTTCATCAATAAAGTTTCTAGCATTGTAATTATCTGCTTCTAAAATTCTTGACTGAACTGTAAATATGCATGACCTCTGATACTGAAAGTTCAGGTTCTCTATGTATGGCCTTGGACCTTTTTGCCTTCTTATTAAATTCCAGTAATTAACTAAAAATAGAAAATACAAATTTCAACAATTCTTTATATTTGTGAGAATATAGTAAATTTGGATTGAGGATCAAGAAATGTTGTCTGAAACACATGTTGATTTTGCATTTAATATGAATTTAAGTAGAATTTCACACTAAACAAATTTAGAATAATTTTATCTCATATGAAATCAGTTTTTCTCATGACATTAACTAATAGAAAACTTAATATTGGCATTCTTCCAAATGGGCCTTTTAATGCGCATTCCCCATGTTTTTCTAAAAGCTGAACTAATTTTGTAACCCAACTTAAATCATGTCATCATTTTCCCATTTATTGTGTCATCTTTTTTCATAGTGCATAACAGTTGCCAGGGAAGAAAAGAAAGCGATTACTTTTATCTGTTGATAGAGAAATATATGATATGCACAGCAAGTGAGCATTTCTTTGAAGAAGTAACCGATATGTTGAGGAACATAAAAAATATAAAGAAAAATTGTAAGATAAACTTCCATGGAATCTTTCTTTTCATTCACTGGCTTTGTATTTATCAGAACATAATATATTTGATTATAACCAAGCCCATTAAAAGCATCTAGAACAGTGTTTTTCAAATTTGCTTGCTGGCTGGGAAATCTGGAAGCTGAAGTCCACACATCTTAAAATTGTCAAGATTGAAAAACCCTGATCTAAACAGATTATGACGGTCCTAAAAGAATGTGTTTATACATGTTCTCATGGAAAATATGCATCTTTTCATCCCTAGTATGGAGGGAGGGGGAGAAGAAATAGAAGAAAGTATTCCAGTTTTCCGAGTAAAGTAGAGCACAATCAAAGAGAAGAACAAAACGGTTGCTATCACTAGTTCTATGGTTTTTAATGATCAACAGAATAGAATGCATCAAGAATTAATGCTTGCTGAACTGTAGCTCAAATGAACAATGCATTGGGCCCACAAGGGATGTTCTTCCCTTCTTGCTAAGTATGCATAATCCAATAATTTCTGATGAAATTAGATAGTGAGCATTCTAAAATAGCTAATCGGAATGATAGCTCAACTTTCATAATATTAATTGAAACTAAACTTATGTGCAACTTTCTAGCATCGTCCTTCATGTGCTATTTTTATTAAAGATATATATAGTGGAATAGTAGTCTAACAAAAGTAGGGGGCAAAAAACCAGCCAGTTTCTTTTCTAACTAGATTAGACTATGTGCTTAGATCTGACTGTGAAATGACTAGAAATTGGATGCTCTCATATGACATTGATAAGATTTACTGCCTAGAAGTCTGTTCAGAATTAGATTAGGCGCAATCTTATTATTCTCTGATGCAGCACTCATTTAAAAAATAACTAGTTTTTTTTAAATTGAAGATGCACTGATAAACCCATTAAAATGGACTCCTGTTAAAATGACTCTGAAATGCTTGCTTTTGAGCAAGCTGGCAGAGAAGTCTGCATGATTACTATGAGACATGGAAAAGGAGAAAGGACAAATTGAAAATGTCATATTATCCTCATTGGAAATGGGAAAACCATGTGTTATAGGCACCATAACCATATAGTTATTCAAACTAAGGTATTGTTATTAGTCTAAGTTTATCCAGAATGGATAATGAAGCTGGCTTATTCTTAAATACCACATCGTGAATCATGAACTTGTAATTGTGAAGGTATTACGAACTTTACTTGTAGGAATGTATACTCCCAGAAGAGAGACACATGTGACTGAAAAAAGATTCACTTTAAATATTGAGAAAGAAATACCATCCCATCATATTTTGCCAAGAAAACCAAATGGACATTCACAACTAGGACTATGTCAACATGAAAGGTAGACTTTTTAGGTCAGATTGTACTCAATTAGGTACTGGGGAATAGCAGGGACCAAAAATGAGTAGCATAGATAATTATGATATGACTGGATTGAAACCAAAAAGTTATCTAGCTGCTGATATGGCTAAAAGAATGTTGGAACATGCAAAGAATGACATGCGACAGGAGTTAGCAAAACATGAATCAAACATAGCAAAGGAAAACTGTGGCAACATAGAAATATATTTAATACGTACGTACATACATACATACATACATACATACATACATACATACATGCTTATCAGTGGTTGCATGGGTATTGACTCTTCAGAATTTGATAAGAGAATGTCCACTGTTGGATCCCCTCATGTCACAATATCTGATAGATGGGGGAAAATTCTTGGATGGGCATATTTAATTTGGGAAATATGGTCCCTCACTATTAAGCCATTAAAGGTAGCACCATCACCTTCAATTGCACTTGGAAATTTAATGGTAACCAATGCATCTCACATAGCAATGATGCAATATGACAGTAACAAATCTGACCAGTAAGTATATGAATAACAGCATTTTTTACCATCAGAAACTTATGAATGATCTTCAAGGGCAACCCTATGTGGCACAAATTACAGTAATCTAAATAAGGATGACAAGAATGTGTCCTCCATATATCCTATTCCAGGTAAAGCAGCAACTGATCCCCAGCCAAAGCTAGTAAAAACCCTCCTAGCCATAGCTTCACCTTTTCCTTTAGCAGGAGACACAAGTCCAGAAGAATGCCCAAATGGTGAGCCTGCCACCTCTAGGAGCACAGCCCCATAAATAGCCAAACATGGTAGTATCCTGGAAGCATAAGATTTCTGAATTAACAGCCATTCCATCTTGCTTGAATTGAGGCTGAGCCCATTTTTCCTCATCTGGACCCTGGCAACCAACAGACATCACATGTTGGTATCTGGAGTGAAATCATCTGATTTATTTATTTTTAAAATTACTGCTAGATAGCCATGTAGGTGGATGTCCTACACAATAGGCAACCAGATGCTATTCAGATGTTTGAACTACTATTCCCAAATGGTGGCTGGGGCTGTGTATAGTAGGTCCCAATAAAAGAGAATATATGTAGCTCACGATTAAACTGTGGAATCCTTGATGCTGTCTGAGCTTAGTTGTTTGCTTACAGATGTTTTATTATCTGACTTGGTAACATCAGTGCTGGTAAATGTGGGTTTGCTTCTTGTTTATATACAGAAACTCGTCCTGCCAATGTTGGTGGCAGTGTGGTTGGAGTCCAAAATATATGGAGGACATCTGGTTGCCTTCTATTGTCCCACATACAGCATATGTTGTCAAACAAATTTTGTTATGGCTTAGAAAAGAAAGATCTCAATAAAGTCTGAACCACAAGTTTTCTATTTATAACTGTCTGTGACAGATACTGTGAAAATGTAGCAGCAATTACCCCATTAACACATTTACTATCTCCTATTATATCCTATCTCCCTATTAACACTACAGTTCCTAAGATTTTTTTTTTCTTTTTCTCTCCTATGGCAGTGCTAGAAAATAATCCCATTTCTTTACACATAACATTTCATGTGTTCAATTAATATTGTTCCACACAGAAGTGATAATACGATAATAGATTCCTGAGTACAAATATCTTTTCAGAATTCTGTGCCACAAGATCTTATATCCTTCAGTTTAAATTTTGCAAGTACATCTGTCTTCTTTAATATAACCCATATATTTGACAAGAATAATTCATGATCTATTCTATAATCTTCACTTGGGAGTGGCTGGATGACTAGATTTGCCTTTGCCATCTTCAATTAAATGTTATATAGTCTGTCTGATTCTCATATTATCCAATGTCCTGATACTGGCATTCAGTCTGCATTTAAGTTACTTTAAGCAGTTACTGGTATTAATAGTATCAATAGTATCTTTGAAAACTTCTGCTAAGCTATTTTCTAATTTTTGCACTGATTTGAATATACTATCAAGTCACAGTCAACTCCTAGTGACCACATAGACATTTTTTTGTCCAGGATGATCTGTCCTTAACTGGTCTTTCAGAATTTCTAATGTCCTCCTAACCAATGTAACTGAGTCTATCTACTTTTCCCTGCATTAGTCTTTTCCAGAGAGTCTTTTTCAGTCTTCACATAATGTATCTGAAGTAGAATAATTTGAACCTAGCCTTTTGTGGCTTGGTTGATCTGGGTTGATCAACTGAGAACTCTGGGTTGAGCTGAAGGAGTTTCTTGGATGAGAAGTGAAATGTTTTAAAAGAAAAACCGGAAAGTCTTGAAAAAGCACCCTTGGGACAACCATGACCTGGATGACTGAGAATCTCCATAGACATCTGGGTTCATCTGTTTGATGAACCATTTGTTTGTTTTCTTGGTTTTTCATGATATTCTCAGGAATCTTTTCCAGATCCAAAGTTCAAAAATGACCATGGGTGGGCAAAAAAGCAGTGGGAGCAGGAGTGATGTCCAACTTCCTGCTGGTTTCCACATGGATGTTGCTTATGGGAAGCTGGTGCAGAGTTCAGAAATCACTCCTCCTCCTCCTAGCTTGACACTTTTCTGAGGAGAGGGAAAACGATGGAACTGTGGGCTTTGAGGAAAATTGTGCTCCTGCTTCCCATCCCAGTATGTCCTAAGGTCTCTTTCCTCCATGGAGGAAGAGTACTCACTTGTCACTCTCCAAAGTGAGCCTCAGTCAGCCCCACCTCAACAGCAAGCATCCAAATCACTTTCTCATCCTACTCTCGCTACCCGCTGCCATTAAGAGATTTCAGATTTCAGCCTCTGTTCCAAAGCAGCTAATTGCTACTCACCGATTGGGTCTTGCCATCAGCTGACTGGGTAGAAGGACCAGAGGGCTGCAGAAAAGAGAGTAGGAATAATCTCCAATCTTCCTCTGTGGCACACAACTTATGGAAAGTGAGGTAACACTGAAGCAGCTTCCTCAAATTTCATT
The DNA here is from genome assembly GCA_032468155.1 of Oxyrhabdium leporinum. Lineage (NCBI taxonomy): Eukaryota > Metazoa > Chordata > Lepidosauria > Squamata > Cyclocoridae > Oxyrhabdium > Oxyrhabdium leporinum. Next base: position 9,704 of record JANHFL010004378.1, read on the forward strand.
CCCATGGGAGTCATTGATACTGGCATTCGGTAAGTTAGCCACTTGAGTTATCTTGGTTCAATAATTGTTTCCCTATACCTTCCAATTTCTCCCAGTTGAAGATTACAAAAACAAACACGAGAGTTTTAATAGTACATAGTTTTGCAAATCTTGAATTCATCTTGAGTTCTTTGAGAACTGCTGCTAATCTTCATCTATGTCACAACAAAATTTTATGATGAGAAGCTTCTAGCTATCCTATATTGGAATATTGCCATGTCCCTCCTGAAAATATGTGGGTTTGTTTGAATCTGGTGACATTAAAAAAAGACTTAAAGGGAATAAGGAAGCCATTGAAACCTCTGAGAAAATTGCACTACTAATCATATTTCCATAAGCAGCTCTCCGTAGCATTACAGTCACACAGTATATTTATAATTTCGTTTATGTGAGCTACAGTTTAAGTTGGAGAAAATTGGTTTCCTTTTCAAAATGTCATGTTTCTCATTTCCCTTTCTAAATTTCAGGCTGATTCAAGCTCTTATCAGACTTTAAATCACTTGAAAACACAGTCCATAATTAAAATGCAGCAAATCTGCATGAATCAATGTAAGTTTTTTATTTGTTCTAAAACACTTTTAAGTGAAGCTGAAAGCCTGTTCAAATGTGATATAGTGAACATGAATACAAATGAAGTGTGTGGTGTGTGAATCTGGGAAGGAGAAAGCAAATGAGTGGGTGGCAGAAATTTGTGTGTGTGTGTGCTTGTGTGCCTCTGCTTGTTTGTGTAAGTAGCAAATATATTGCAGATAGGGAGAATGGTTGTGTGGATTGGAAGCTAACTCCGTTACCTTCAGCAGGAAGCATGAGAAGTAATTAGGCTTTTAAATACTTATCTAAGAAATGTGTGAAATAGGGAAATAAAAGTATGCTAGGGAAAATGTGTGACATCTTGAAAGTAAATCCATTGAGTTGATTTGGATTTAATCTCAAATAAACGTATTGTTCCACAGGTTTAAGTAGGGGTATTTAATACTGGTAAAATGTCTTGTCTTCTGGCATCTATTCTCCAAAGCACCAAAAGCAAGATAAGAATCAATGGATGGAAACTAATCAAGTACAAAAGTAACCTAGAACTGAGAAGAAATTTCCTAACGGTGAGAACAATTAACCATTGGAACTTCAGGAGTTGTGGGTGCTCTATCACTGGAGGTTTTCAAAAAGAGACTGGACAACCACTTGTCTGTAATAGTATGGGCAGGGGTCGACAATCTTAAACACTCAAAGAGCCACAAAGGCTCTAACCAGAATCCCCCCGTTCAGTTCTGGAGCTGACTGGAAGTCCAGTTCCCCCACCATAGAGTCTCCTCCTAGTACGGTGTCCTTTTACCTCTACCTGTGCTAACCGAAAGCCCAATCAATTGAGGAGCCGACCAGAAAACTCTCTCCTTGCCATAGTGTCCTGGTGCGCCATGCTTTCCCTCCTAACCAGAAGCTCCTCTCAAAATTGTGGTGCCGACTGGTGACAGGGAGCTGCAGCAGAGGGATGAAAGAGTTACATGCAGCTCCAGAGCTGCGGGTTGCCGACCCCTAGTATAGGGTCTCCTACTTGAGCAGGGTGTTGGACTAGAAGACCTCCAATGTTCCTTCCAATCCTATTATTCTGTTAAATATATGCAATTAAATTTCTGTAGAAGCTCCCTCCTCCCAAAACATCATCACTTACCACCTGTTTCCATTCAGCAACTTCTGGATACTTATAAAGAAAATGTTTTCCCTATTTCTTCTGCTTTTAAGCTGATGGGTTAATGTTTGTGTTAAATTTCCATTGTTATTTGCTGTTCCTTAAAGTTATTTGCTGTCCCTAACACTTGCATTTGCTTTAGCTCTGCTTTCTGAATAGCACAGTAGCATTTTTTAAAAAGAATGAATCAAGAATCATTTTGGAAATTAAACTGGCAGAAATTACTCATTGTCTCATTTCCAGGTATACTGGTATTTAATTTTCTGTTGGTTTTTTTTACAGCAATGATGGAACTTATCATTTAATGGAGGAAAAACCACTCAACTATATGATGGCAGTTCCATTTGTGTAACTAGTAGCTATGAGACAGCTGTACGTCGTAGGATGTAGAAAAGTAAAGTTGCTCCTTATATTTAGCTGTGGCCCCAAAAGAAATAACTTCTTAGACCTAACACATGTATTGTACTGTTTTTCAGGCTTCTTGTTACTGTTGTAAATGGCATTCATTTATTGGTACCTATACTTGTGTGGAGTACTATGCAAGGTATATGTGCCTAAGGACTGATTAAATGTTCCAAAATATAAGTAAAATGCATGTTCAACTTAAGAATAAAGATATTAAGAAAGCAGTGATTTAGTTTGCTTTTAAGAACAAGATCTAAATTAGCTTGCATGGGGAAGTATGTTATTAATAACAGTATAAATATAAATCAATTATCAATAAAATATAGAATGTTTAGTACTAATATTAAAAAAAATCTACTGGGAAAAAAGGTAAAATGATAAAAAGTAGGATATAAAAATATTGAAGTTGAAAAGCAAGAGAAAAGGAGAAAAAGTTTGTCTAGAAAACAATTACTAGGAACCTTGTAACTTTTCTATTAGGTCATTTCTTAAGCTCAGGTCTCTGAACTTTTATGATGTTGATGATGTTACCTGGTCAGGTAATGTCTGTAAGCAAACAACCAAACTCAGAGACCACCAAGGACTTCATAGTTAATTGATTTTATAGCAAGTTAGATCATATGGAAGACTGCACAGAGTGCAGGTTTTTGTGCCATGTTCATGGGAAATGTTCACGTATCTGACAAAAATGACTATCAACTGATATCATCTGGTCTCATACTCACTTTGCCAGCTGTTACCCTCTATCTTATTCTGCCAAGTGCATGATTTCTGATCTCCTTGTGACTGCTCTGTGCTGTAGGACCGAATGAATTTCCATACATGTAACCCAACCAAAAGATTTGTATAACTTGCATATATAGTCAATTTTTAATCATTTTTCTAGCCTGATATATTCTTCTTCTAAATGCTTGGGAATTCAAATATTACACATTCATTATAATAGGTACCCAAACAATTCAATGTTTATAGCAATTTTGAAAAAGCCTTTTATTGCCCTCTTAGGAATTATGGTGTTTATAGCAGGTGTGTACTTGATAGTGTTAAAGATTTATATACTTCTATTTAAATTGGTTCAGTGTAGAACAAAATAAAGGGAGCTTCTACCAGAAACTTTCAATGTTAGTTTATTATTATTTTTTAACTTATCCATGCAAGCAGAATAATTCTTGAATGGAGAGGTATAGGATTTTTTTGGTTGATAGTTCTCATTTTTTTAAAAATTACAACCGAAAGACCCAAAAGCAAGTTACAAATATAATCTAAATTTGACATTAGATAAAACAGTTTAACAAATACACATTTAATATATATTACATAATTCTGTGATTCTGGATGTTTTAAATTAGCCCTAATAATGTAACATTGGTAACCAAGTTCTCTTATTTATCTACCAAACTTTGGTTGATAGTTCCATCCATTATGTTGGAAAGTGATGCTTTTCCCAAAAATCAATTGTTCTTTCCTCCTAGAAATAATCGGAATTATCTTTGGCAGTCTCATGCTTTAAAGCAAGGGTGTCAAACTCAAGGCCTGTGAGCCAGATCCGGCCCATGATGTGGTTGGATCTGGCCCGTGCAGCCATACTGGAAACAGTAAGGGTCCAGCCCACATCACTTCAGCCGGCTTGGCCCTACCCATCCCAGCAGGCACGCATGTGCACAAGAGGTGGCAGAGACACACGCGCACAGACCCAGCCCATGCCATCCTGGTAGGCATGTAGCACATGTGCGCACAGGCCTGGCCCAACAGGAGGCGGGTGCATGTGCACCCTCCGGGATGGAGTGGGCCGGGTCTGTGCACACATGTGCCCACATCCTGTATGCATGTGTGCCTGCTGGGATGGCATGGACCAGGCAAAGTGACATGTGCGCCTGCCAGTATGAGAGGGCAGGACCGAAGAAATGCTGGCCATCCCCTTATCATTTCCAGGATGGCCACCCTTACCAGCCTTTCAGGTGTATGTGCATGCATGGGGGGGGAGGGGGAAGGTGTCCAGCAGCAGGGACTCTGCAGCTGGCCCTCCAAGAAACAGTCATGGCAGCAATGGCACTGGCAGCAGGCAGAAGGGAGTCACATGATGCAGACCATCGGAAGCTCCTGCTCCATCCCATGTGGGTGGGATAGGGCAGGTGGCTGCCGATGCATCCAGAAGGTTGGACAGCATGCCTCTCCTCTTTGCCTTTGCCTTCAGCTACTGCTGATGCTGCAGGTGAAGACAAGGTAAGGAGAGTGTGGGGCAGCTGCTTCCTACTCCGTCCCATCCCTTTTGGCTTGTGGTTGGAAAGCAGGTCACCGCTGGTCATCTCTGAGGCCGCTTCATGGCTCTTGCCCTTGGCCTGTGGGTGGAGCACATTCTCCTCACACATCCAATGCATTTTGGCACCACCGAGGCTGCCAGCAGCTCGCACAGGTCCATTAGGCTGCTGTTCTGTTGCCTATTTCTCCATTGCAGAACAGCACCCAGGATTCACTATGATAGTGAGGAAGGGGGGTAATTTAACAACTGGTTCTCCCAGGGTCAGGTTGGCTATTGCGGGAAGCTCACCCCACATGTGTGGCCGCTCTGGAGGATGGGGATGGGCTACCCCTCTCATAACAGTCAACCTGACCCTGGGTGAACCAGTTGTTAAATTATTTGAATCCCACCACTGTGCTGATCCATAGTGTGGCCCAGGATTGGACATGATTGAATGGCTGAGGATGGCAACAACAAATATTGTCTAGAGAAAGAAAGGCATAGCCAGCAGCTATCTCTTCATTCTTGTTTTTAAACACAGTTGAAAGAAAGAAGCAGCCACAAAGAACAGTTCCTGCACAATATTTCCAAAAAGTTATCTGCTTTCCAGGTTCTGTTTTTCACTTCTTACATGCATGTTTAACTTCCAAAAAAGGAAAGCACCAGGGATGAATTAGTGAACCTTGTTTACATGTAGTGATTGCAGATATGTAGGCCGACAGACAGACATATGTTATTTTTTAAAAGAAGAAACTTCAAAAACAAAAAAATGTGGCAGTCATCACAAAGTTAGCTGGAATATTAACAAAGTAGTGAGAGAACATTAAATTGCTGTTGAATTTTGTAATGCATAGCCCACTGTTTGTATCCAAAATTGTATCCCATGCTTAACATTAAAATGAGGAAGTAGATAGTTTTGTTTTGTTTTTGCAAAAATAAGAATGGATGGTGTGTTGGAGAATTAAATTGATTTAATTCATCTAGCAAATAATTTCATTCAAATTTAAAAGTATGATTAATTTGGTTGTTTATGATGGAAGATTGAGAAAATTAGTGAACAAGGATGATGAAAAGTTTTCAATGGGGACATGCAATTTTTGGAAATGTCAAGAATGGACCTTGTGAAAAAATAAACATGAAATGGACATGAAAGAAAAGGAAAGAAATGGAAGAAACAAGAGTGAACTTTAAGAAGAGAAAGCTTGAACAATGTATGAAAAAAGTACTAGAAGATAAACTTCCAGAAAAATTAATGGAAAGTGGAAATATCGCAGAAGGGTGGGAAATACGAAAAAGGACCTTAGTGGAATGATGAATTGAAAGATCCTATGGATAAGAAAAAATGCATGTATGAGAATGACTGCTGCTGTAGTAAATGTAGGATTTTGGAAGTGGGTGAAGAGGGCTAAAAAGGAATGAAAAATAAAAGTGATGAAATGATGTGGAATGAATCTGAAGTGAAAGAATATTTTAGAGATCTGTATGGGTATATTGTGGATCTTTGATGAAACGTAGGATTAAAACAAATAATTTCAATGTTATCAAAAAAGAAATTAATGAAAAGTGGTGGATGGGTAGTTAAGAGATATGAAATATAAATAAATAAACAAATAAAAAAGATGTTGATAAGGTGCTTATTATTCTTCCTAAGATGGGGAAATAGATGGAGATGTTTTCAGATGCAAAAGCCCAGTTGTGCATAGTATATAGTATGTTATGCGGAATTAATTTTGTGTTATATAAAAAAATCTAAAATAGCCCTTTCTATGCCATCTTCATTATGTAAAAATGAGAGGTGAATATGCTAGGAAGAATATAAAAATATACTGAGTACAATGGAAATGGGTTACTTCAGAAGCATGTGAAGTACAAGGAAAGAGAGGGTCAAGAATGACTACGTGTTGAATAAATAGGGCTCTGTTAGATTTGGAAGCCATATTTACCAGGAAGTTTCCAAACTGCCACATTTTAATGCATTGGAAATTGGGAGGAGGGATTTCATAGTGGAGTAGATTAGTAGACATAACAACATTCTTTCCTACTGAGTCAAGGACATGTTACACTCACCTGGATGGGGATGTCTCTAAATGGGGTGAAAAATTGATTGGACAATGTGATGGACTGATGGGGTGTAGGGGATGGTCCTTGAATTCTCTTTGTGATGGGAAAACTCAGAACTCTCAGATTTGGGTTTTCCTAGATGTGCAAACATGACTTCTTCAATAAAGTTTCTCATTTGGATGGACTTTGTTTCTGACTATTGAATGGAGATGAGGGAGTTTTGTTGGAA
>JANHFL010004378.1:42249-56691 GCA_032468155.1 Oxyrhabdium leporinum
CCTCCCTCCCTCCCTTCCTTCCTTCCTTCCTTCCTTCCTTCCTTCCTTCCTTCCTTCCTTCCTTCCTTCCTTCCTCTATAGGATTAAATAAGTAGAAAAAGAAGAATATTAGCCAAAATGTATGGTTGCTTTTCACTAATACCTCAGTTGCCCTTGATTTCACAGTATAACAAAAAAGAACAACATCCATGGTTATCAGATGGAATGATGCTAAGAATACACTGGTAGCAATAGGCTAATATGAACCATAAATGAGTCATATATAAACATGGCTCAGTGACAGTATTAAGGAACAGATAATGTTCCTTTCTTCATCTTAACTAGGCTCCTATATTTCTTTCCTCTCTTCTTGCCTGGAACAATCCTTCCTTTCTTCTTTTACTTAACAGAGAGTTGTAGTTTGTTTGCTTTCCCATTTCTTGTGCAATAGAAAGTCTCTTGCAGTAGGCCAGCAAGATTCAGCCTTTCTTCCTGACCACCAGCTCCCAGTCCATCTTTTCTGGCCAAGCCTTGCTCCTTGCTGCTCCTGCCCATAAAAATTATTGAACTTTGAAAGTAGCACCCACTTCAGAGTATCAGCAGGAAGTCCGGAAGAGTAGCACTACTTGGGGTATGAAGCTTTACGGCCCAGTTGACCAGACCTTTCTGATTGCAACAGAACTGCCAAAACGGCCTGAGAGTCACTATGTCCTTGGAGCACTTCCTATGTCCTAACTTGCATGTCATCAAGGCAGACCAGAACTTGGCATAACTTCTTAATCCATGGGTAGTGGAATAATGGATAATCATCCCCAGAGGAAACAGCTTTAGAAAAAATGATAATAGAAAATCTCTAAAGGGATCAAAATTTACATTATTCATAAATTTCTGAGTTGGACAAAATCAAAAAAGTGTCATGGGAAATCTGAAAGACTAACTTATTTATCATGGTAGAAGCTTTTATGGAGTTCATTCATTTTTGCAGAGTTGAGGTCTGCAAAAGCTCACATGTAATGTATTTTTTGTTTGTAAGGTGCCACAAGACTTTCTGATTTGTAATTTTACATTAAAAATCACAGTCTAAAATGGATTGATAATTCTGGACTTTTCTACCAGAAAAATTGAAACCAGTTTATGGCTTTCACATAGAAATGTGATTGTAGATGGCTTTTTGTTTTTTTAAAAATAATTTACACTTCTTTTAAATGATAATAATTGAAACAATTAAAGGTAGTACTGGGAACTTATATATTTATGGTCTTTTGAAACTTTTTTAAATGAACAAATTCTCACTGTTTTAAACCTGTTGATTGATACAGGAAGGTTGTCTTAAAATGCCTTTCATTCCCTATTTTATTTTATTACCATTTTCTATTTGCTTTTGCAGTCTTAGTAATAATGTTATTCTAATATAATAGCAATAACAATTGCCAGTGTATGGAGTGAGACCACAGCTCATATTTCAAGAGGAACACCCTCAAAGGGCTCTTTTTTTACAACTTAGTATTTCCACCTCTTCATATTGGTCACCTGCTTCTCAAACAGAATCTGATTTTTACAGCTGGCTTCTTTTGCCACTATTAGTAGACAAAGGACAAGGGTCTTTGTGGTGGCTGGTGACAAATGTCCTTCTCAGCCAGTTACTCTCTTTCTTATCCTTAGAAAATTGAAGAGGAGAATTCATTTATCAAGAACTGAAGGTAACTTTTTGCCTCTATCTCAGCTCTTGAGTGCTTCTAATTCACAGCTATTTCCTTTCATCAGCAGCTCTTTCTAAAATGATCCAGACAGTGCTGAGTGAGCCAATAGGTGCTTATTTCCTACAATATTTCGATAATCACACAGAGAAGCTCTGTTCTGAAGAATGTTGATTGAAAGCCTGCTTGTTTGATTGTTGACTTTAAAATTTCTAATTACTGAACCACTTTGTGGAAAATTTGCAATATAAAGCCAATGCTTTCTGTTGTTGCTGTTGACCTTATTGATTTTATAAATTAACTCTCTCACCAGTAAGTATTTTGTTTTATTTTGTTTTGATTTACTTATAAAATGGACAAGATGCAATTTGTGCAGCCTCCTCGACAAGTATTTTACATTTTGTTCCAGAGCCATAATGAAAAACAACTGCAATCTTATATTTACATATCACTTCCTATGCCAAAGCACCTGAAGTTATTTACACTGACAGGAAAAATAGAAGTATTTATCATTTATATATTATATAAGAAATAGAAGTAGAAATAGAAAAAAAATGAGAATGAGTTTGGTGTAGTGATTAGGATAGCAGACCATGAGTGAGTTCTAGTCCACGTTACTGACATAGCACGCTGGATGACCTTGGGACAGACACCTTTGTAAGGCCTAGGAAGGAGGCAATGACAAACCATTTCAGAAAAACTTTGTCAACAAAACTGCAGAGATTTGTCCAGGCAATCTCTGAGAATTGTACATAATTAAATTGAAGGAAAAAAAATCTTAAACTAGTATAAAGTAATCAATAACTTAAAATGTCTTCTCAGGCCAAGCAACCCAGACCCCAACTGTGCATCAGATTCACTGGCTGCCCACTGTATAAGGTATATTTTCACACTGAAGTATTTGAGCCCTTTGAAGACTCAAGAATTGAGTATGACAATTGGTGTTTTTCTAAACTAGATAATGTTTGTGTATGAGCAAAATCAGGGCAGAATGTGTGTGAAAGGCATAGGCATGGATGGGTTGCTGGGGGGTTTGTGGGGATCGGGCATACTCTTAGTGATGATTCTGCAGGGATCACCAAACCCCCAAATCCCACTCTTGGCTAGCCTTGACCACCCCACCCTGCCCCTCCCAGGAGTCTCCACACAATCCATTGTGGATGCAGGTAAGTGCAGGGTGTGTGTAGAGGCATGGGGAGGGAGAAAAACAGGCCTCCCAGAAGTTTTGCCCATTTCCAGCATCCAGAGAACATCTGGAGTCTGGGGGTGGAGGTCATTTTCGCTCTCTCAGAGGCTCGAGGAAAGCCTCTGGACCTCGGGAAAGGTGAAAACAACCCCACCACCATGGTGCAGGAGGCTGACTAGGCCACGCCCACCATGGCCATGCCCACCCAGCAACTAGGCAGCAAACGCATTGCTGAGGTTTTTGAAGCCCACCCCTGGACATAGAACTAGCCATATACCAGGAACCAGCAATCTTTTCTATCGTATGAAATTACACAATGACCTGTCCGTTTACCCAAGCCAAAATCTGGTGAGATCATGAAGTCTCACAAGATTGTAGAAGTATGCTGCAAGATTGTAAAAAATTGACAAGATTTTAGAACCTGACAAGATTTCAACCTTAAAAAATATGTCAGATGCACACTGATAACTTTTAGGTTTATAATATATCCTGTCCCTCACAATTTGTGGATCTTTGCTGTTAGACAGGTTTTATCTGATCTCTCTTTCTCTTTCTCTCTCTCTCTCTCTCTCTCTCTCCCTCTCTCCCTCCCTCTCCCTTTCCATCACCCGCTTCTTCTCTCCCCCTCTCCCTCTGTTCCTATTCCAATTATCAACCAAGTTGAAACAAATATCTTGGCATTGTGATTTCACTATAACATAAATTATTCTGATTCAAGTCACAGAACTATAACACAATATCTTATATTTTGGAGAGTTTGATGTCCCATATTGTGGAAATGCAATGTCTTCTTCCATCAATAAAGACATCATTGGAAATTGGTGCTTTCCTATTTTCCTTTCTGAAACTCTAGATGTCAGAATGAAGGGTACAAAAATGTGTATCTTTTATCTTCAAGGCTTGCTGAATCAGCCAACTCATATAAGTTGCCTCATGATCTCTGAAAGTCTGTATAAACAACAACTAGGGATTATATTGTACAAACAAAGATGTTTGAATGTGATAAAGCACTCTGAAACCTGAAATTATTTAAACAAACCTTGGTCTCATTCACACCATGAACTAGGGAAACAATATTTATCAAGTGGCAAAGAACAGAATTGGCAGGTAAAAAAAGGGTCTATGTGTGTGAAGAGATTTCTGCTTTGAATTGAAATGATAAATGGCAGATGGCATTCCGACATTTTATCATGCAACACAAACACACATTATAGTAATGACTGCAAGGCTTAAAGGGTCTGAATTATGGGAAAGTATTAGAAGAATTAGATATGCTTGAGAAAATTTAAATAAAACCTAAACTAGAACATGCCATAACAATTCTATTTCTCCTGCTGAATCCCATTCTTTGTCTCAGAGTCCTGAAAACTTCATTTGTTTTAAATCTGTAAATTTCTAGCTGTTATCATCATGAAGAATATATCAAGCATATTCAGAGAATAAATTTAATACAAGTACATCATATTGCATGGTGTAAGAATGGGTCAACCAGGCTCCTGAAGAAACCTGTTTGTACCCAGGAAGTTATAAAAGTTAAGAAAAATTTTAGGAGAAAAAAAATTAGTCTCTGGCATAAAATGTATATAACAATAATAAGACATATAAGGAAGAAAAGGAATGTATTTCCCCCCCCCCCCAAATAAAAACTATAAGAGGAAGAATAAGAAAATATAAAACATTGTCAACCAGGATTAAGGGATGTTTAGGAAAGTTTTAAAGTTTGCAGAGAAAATGAATCGATTATGTGCATCTTTCTTCATTCCAGAGAATGTAAGAAAAGGTACCTGTATGATTTTTGAAAACAAGATAGACCACCAAGGCAAATTGAAGCAATAAAGGAAGATATTCATAGACATCTTGAAAGACTACAGTAACAAATCACTGGATCCTATTGTCCTTCTAGTGAAAATATATAATTTGTTTCTCAAATTGGGCTCTCTGTCAAGGGATTGGAAAACAGACAATGTGACACCATTTTTTAAAAAAAGATCCAGATAAAAATATATGCCAGTCTGTTTAACATCTCTTTTGGGCAAATTGGTAGAAATGGTAATCAAATAAATCATATGGTTTAGGCGGGCTGCTCTTGCTGTAGCAAGAGGTTCGCTGGTTGTGCATGCGCATTCGCGTCCTGGTGCTGGTCATCTGAGGGACCATCTGCCTGGTCTACATTGTTTCAGTTGGCATAATATGCTGCATGTTCCTACCCCTCTGAATTTAAGGGAAGATAGGCCGGAAATGTTCTTTTCTATGGCTGTCCCAATCTTGTGGAACAGATACCCCTCATTCAGGACGAAACTTAAAACAATATTTTACCAGGCTTCTAGATTTTTACCTATTTAGGATAGCTACTTTTATATTTTGTTGGCTGGCTTATTTATTTATTTATGTCACTGAAATTGCACCTTTTATGGTTTTATTTGTTGTTATTTGTTGTGAGCCATCCAAAGCCAAATGACTGTAATGGAAAAGCGAAAGGGAAATGGAAAGAGAGGGAGCGAGAGGATTGTGTCAGACAGTGTTTTTCATCCTTGGCAACATTAAGATGTACGGACTTCAACTCCCAGAATTTTTCTAGCTGTATTGCCTGGTGGGAAATTCTGGGAGTTGAAGTCCACACATCTTAAAGTTGCCAAGGTTGAGAAACACTAACTGACACAATCTGTAATTAACCCATAGGATTCATTCCAATAATTTGGATAGGTTTAAAAGAGGATTGGACGCATTCATGGAGGAATCAATTAATTGTGATACTCCGTATTACCTTTGGATTGGAAGCTGCATGCAATGGATGCCCAGGAAGAATGAAGGGAGAAAGGTATGTCTCTGTCTCATCCCTGGGGGTATCCCAGAGTCATCCTTCTCTCTACTATGAGAAACAAAATGCTGAACTAAGATTTGGCACATTTCAGTAGAGTTATTCTGACATGCTTATATAAATTATTAAAAGTAATAAAACCTTAGCTAAGTGGCTCGATGTGGAAATTTATATACTATTAAGTGTATTATAATGTCTATACAATTAAGTATATAATTTCCCATAGAAATCTTTATCACTAGGAGTTTATTGTGAATAATTTGGAACTGTTTTATAGTATGGGTATCTAACTGATATTTGGAGATGCAGTGTTTAATACATTTGCTTTTAATTGTCTAAGTTGGTCCTTAGTTGATTAGGCAGCAGATTTTTCTAAAACAATTTAAAATAAGTAGTTATAAAATGCAAGGGGCCATCAAGATGCCATCATTAAAAAAATTAAAAAGTATTCCTTCTTATCTAGGAAGTAATACTAATTAGTCCATTATATAAAACCAAAACAAGCATTGCTTCTTGATTTAGAAATGTAGACAAATTTATTCCAGTGCACATTGTTACTTATGTATTATTTATCACATTTCTAAAATGCTCAGTAATTGATGTTCTTTGTATTTTGATAGACAATTTCAAATAGAAAAGAAAAGCTGTGTCAGAATAGAAAATACAGATATGGGTGGAATCCACTTTTCCACTGTAGAACAGATGCTTCAAATTAAAGTGAAACACATATGTTTAAAGCTACAGTGATACCTTGGTACTTGTTAATTGCTTCTGGAAGACACTACACGTACTAAAAATGACGAGTGCCAAACAAACCATGTGACTTACCCCATAACCCTTTGTTTCAGCAGGAAGGTCTTCCTGTCGGTCCCTTTTCTTATGTCAGTGACCTTCTTATCATGGCCGACTTGCTATTCGCCCTCTGCAGCCTTCCCTCTCTTCCTTTTGTGGTGATTTCCTTGGCATGGTTGACTCCTTGTTCATTCTCCATGGCCATTCCCCTTTTCCTATTGCAATGCATCAAGTACCAAATAAACAACAAGTACTGGGACAACATTTTCACATCATAATGCGTCAAGTATCAAAATTGATGAATTTTGAAGCAGTTGACAACTACAGTATAAGGTTTAGCCATATCCCTATTGCGGATTCCTCTTATTTTTGGCTAATGGGAAGGAGGAGATGTGGCCCTTTTCTGACCTAATTTTTCTAAATATATAAACTACTAAAACTTTTGACTGGGCAAAATAGTGCCCAGTCAAAGTAACTCAGATGGATGAATATACAAAACGTATTCAAAATTCAGGACTCCTCACTCGCAGAAGAATGAAAATTCGGGCTGTTGTGGCTGCTTCATGTTATTGACTATTACTACATTGCTGGGCTGCTGCTGCTGCAGTGAGATGATCTTCATTTTCAACATTCTGTGATAGTTTCCCAGCCAGTCTCACAATCCGTCTCTCCTTCTGCCACCCAGCAGCTGACACTTAGCTGTCTGCTGAAAAGGGGAAAGGAAGGAGGGAGAACTAGGGAGGGAGGGACAAAAAGGGAGAAAAGAATCCCATAATTTCTTTTCTGGCCCATGCCCCCCGTGCAGACTCCAGTTTGTGTTATCCCCTGTACATCTTCCCTAACTTGCATAATACTTCTTGCTTACCATCATGTACCCTCTTGACTTGCACCACCACCCATAAGACTTCCCAGAGCATGCAGGACCTCCTGGGCACCTCCATGTACTCTTCCTGTTCCATTCCCCTACAACATCCCTGACCTGCACAGCACCTCTTACATATTGTGAGAGAGCTGTGGTGAGGCAGTGGTAGAAAGCAGTATTGCAGGTTAAATCTGCCCACTTCCAAGAATTTGATCCTGCCTGGCTCAAGGTTGACTCAGCCTTCCATCTTTCTGAAGTCAGTAAAATGAGGACCCAGTTTATTGGGGGCAATATGCTGACTCTGTAAACTTACAGAGGGCTGTAAAACACTATGAAGCAGTATGTATGTCTAAATGTTATTGCTATACTCCTAAGCACCCCAGGCACCTTTCCCTATCTGCACTCTCCATAACCCACCACCCCACACAGCTCCAGTACCCCCATACACCCTTCTTGACCCATGCCCCCTCAATGGACCCAACCCTACCCACACAGCACCTTGGGGTAGGCTTCAATTTTTTTAGCAACAGCTTCTCTGCCCTAATGACTGGCTGGGTGGAGGTGGCTGGGTGGTGATGTGACTGGGTGGGCTTGACTGGGTGGCCATGGCCAACTCAACATCACTTCTTTTGCCCTAATTACTAGTAAAATGTTTGAGACTATTTTATTATCTAATGATATTGATTTCTCTGAAAAATAACTAAAATACCATCAACTTAATTACATTCAGGAATGAAAAACAGTTTCATATTTTCCTTTGCAATTATAATGTGAATTAGTCTTTAGGTGTTCCAGAAGATTTGACAATAGGAAATATTTTTATTTCCATTTCTGTTTCATCTCTATTTTATTCTGTTAAAAATCGAATAGAATAATAGAATGCCATTTTCTATTTGAACTTCAAACTTCATTTTTTGCCCATCTATGGCCATTCTATTTCACAATTTAGGAAAGAAAAATATCTCTGAAATGGTGACTGATGTGTCTAGTCTTCTTACAGTGTGATATGCAGACATGGGACGGTACCTGAAGTGGACAGAATATAATGGAATAATTACATTTTGTCATTGCAGTCTATAACGACATTCCTTGTTTTAAAATCCACATTACATTGCTTGATGCTTATTCAGTTTGCAATCAACTACTATTCTAAATTCTTATTCACAGGTTTCCATGGCAGTTACTTGTCACTGTTAAGTGCCATTCTGTTACTTTCAGTTCATTTCTCTAAAACTATAAAGATCACTCTGAATTTTATTTCTGTGTTCTAGGAGATGATCCCATCCATTTTTGTGTCATTGGTAAATTTAATAAAATTACTTCCATCTGTTAATCAAAGCCATGATTAAAAATATTGAAGGCCCCATGATTATTCCTTTTGATGTACTCTTGATACTGTTTTCCAACTTGATGGGATACTATTAATGCACCCCTTTGATTACAATTTTCAAACTAACTATATATCCATTAAATTGTCATGACATGCAGCCCAAACTTAGGTAGTTTGCTTACTAACATGTTATGGGGTAGGCCTTTAAATTACTGCAGTTGCAATGGATTCAGTATAGCCATTTCTTATAGATTTATCAGCACACTACTGACGCTATCTATCAAGTATTAATTTTACTCTAGTAAAATCAATTCTTGGCAAATCCATGCCAAATTCTGATAATTACAATGTTTTCAACCTGTTCACGGTTTAATATTTTACGATTTGTTCTAGGATCTTTCTAGGTATTGATTGATATACAATTTGTTGCCTGCGGGTTGTTGGCTTTTCTCTATTATGAACATAGGAACAACATTTTCCATTCTCCAATATATCTGGCATCTCTCATGTTCTTCAGGATTTCTCAGAGATCATATATAAAGTTTCAGCAAGAACATTGACTAGTTCTTTCAGTAACTCACAATGCTCTCCATGTGGTCCTGGAAATATAAATTCAGTCAACATAAAGAGATATTCCCTGATTCTATTTCTACCAACCACAAATTTAAGTCACTTTTTCATAATGTTTTGGTGAACTGCAATACAATAAAGAAGATTGCAACACAATAACGGTACGTATCACTTTTTTAAAAAATACCTATTAATATTTTGCCATATTAATTGAACACTAGTTTGTTTTCATTTTATTGCAGTATACTTAAAGAAATATATCTTTTTGGTATTCTCATCATCTTTTGCTAGCCTTGACTCACTGAGCATTTACTTACTTGTTGCCAGGCTTATTGTTCCAAAATATCTACCTGTACTCTTTGATTTTGATTTGGCCTTTCTATTTCTATGTGGGTTTTTCTTTTTTTTTCTTTTTGGGTGTGTGTGTGTGTGGTGCAATCCTCACTAAACTTTTCTCAAAGTCATCACCCTCCATTACAGGTAGTTCTAGATTTACAACCATTTGTTTAATGATCATTTGAAGTTACCATAGGACTGAAAAAGTGACTTATGACCATTTTTCACACTTATGACCACTGCAGCATCTCCATGGTAACATGATCAAAATTCGTATGTTGGCAGCTGGTTCATATTTCTAATAATTGCAATGTCCTGAGGTCATGTGATCACCTTTTGCGAACTTCTGTCAAGCAGTCAGATTCACTTAACAACCATGCTATTAACTTAACTGCAGTGATTCACTTAAAAACTATGGCAAGAAAGGTCATAAAGTGAGGCAAAGCCCACTTAACAACTTTTTCACTTACCAACTGAAACTTTGGGCTTAGTTGTGAACATAACTTGCGAACTATATGTATTTTCTTCATTGGATTTTATTTATCTTCTTCTTCAAGAACTTCCATACATTCCAATATATAAAGTATAAAATGACATCCAAAGTTGATAACTAGACAATGCAAAGGATCAAAATGTCTGGGAAAAAAGCCACATCTTTATGATTTTTCTAACGCTAAGCAGAGTTGGAGCCCATCATATATAAGGGGAGGGAAAGAAGGAGACAATTTCAGAGAACAGGGCAGATGCTGAAAAGGTGTTCAGAATTATCCTGAGTTTATAAAAAAATCTGCTTTTTTTTTAAAAAATCTAAATTTGACTATATTCAGTTTTAGTTTTAATTCCTCACAGTAAATCGCCAATTATATTTTCTTGATTTATAGGGCCTACTTGCATTTTCTTTGCAGACAGGGATCTGCCTTCATCTCTATTTTGTAGTGTCTCTTTTTCTTCCCTTGGACACTCAAAATCTATTTTATCTGCAAAAGCTTGAAATGTTATGTCTCACTTGCAGTGATGCTGAGTATGTTCTATATGTCTTGCTTCTAGTTGATGCTCTTATCCACTGGGCATTACACTCACTTCCTTATATAGAAGGTGGCTTACACTGACATTTCCTCTTGTAGACTGAATCTTTGAAAAGATAACTCCTTATCCTTTACAATCAGCTGAAGTCTGTCTGTTGCAGCTTCATTTTTTGATCTTTTTTTTTCTTAAAGGACTACTATGAGCTTGCATTTGCTGCAAATATATTCTAACTTGTTTTGGGGCATGAAGATAAACTTGTGCACTTCTGTAAATACTGGAGATCACAGATGCATACTCCTCTCTATTCATCTTGTTTTTGCTTCTTAGGGCATAGATGCCATCACTGTTTTTTCCTGTTCACTCCCCAGCTCTCAGCTGAGCCAATATAAATTCTTGACTGGCAGATAAAAATGGTAGGGTTTCTACCTTAGGTTTTCTCATATAATTCCCCTGGAAAATTCTTATTAGCTAAATCTGTTTACTCAGTTAGTATGTGAGTAGTGAGTATGTCCACAATTCCTCCCAAATAAATTTTGAAGCACTAAGAAAATATAAGAAAAATACCTCTCTTCCCCCCAAAAGAGTAAAAGTATATTTTTAGAAACCAGAAGAAACATATCAGTACAATATTAACCAGGATATGAACAATGTGCATTCAATGTACATACGCTCTGAAAAGTCTATAAATAAGACTTTTACAAATAAGAAATTTGTAAAAAGATAACCAAGCAGTATGTAACATAAGCCACTGTCCAGTCCAATAACTTGTATCATTCTACTGATGTGGGCTGAAAAAAGATGCATTTGAGATAGCTGTTGTGAACAAATAATTAATTTCAGAATTTACAGCAAGCCCAGATGGCATTTTACTCCTTTAATCACTTTTGATTCATCAAATCTGTTTTGAGACTAATAACTCACATTGCTGAAGTCCAAATTCCTGCCAATTCTTCCAGTAACTATTCCTTGTGCTTCAAGTATTCTCATTTAGTCATCTGAAAGGATGCACATTTATAATGCATTGAGCCCAAATAATATGAAGAATATGTTTATTAGGCACTTTGACATCTACATATTGCTTTTTACACCCAGGAGATTGCCAGGCAAATCAAATTTGTATGTCTCTTCTCATTTGTACTTCAGCTAAGTAGAAAATATCAAAATTATGATCAGTGATAGAACTTCAAAAATACTTCCTCTTGAACAAACAGGGATGATGTTAGTCTGTCAGATGTCATTCAAAAAACATCATTTCCAGAAGCTACTTGACATAACTTTTAAACCCATTTGGAATATTTTTCCTTAATGTATGCTTCTAACCTACTGCAAATGTAAAATTGCCAGATGATTAAAATAAACAATTAAACTAAGAATGACTTGCTCTTCTGATTTTAATGACTTGCTCTCCATAACTTTAAGAACAATGTGATCTACAGAAATTAACAGCAGAAAGCTTTTTAAGGTTGAAAATAAGTTGAACCACTAATTCTACAAATTAAGGTACTGTAAAATTACAGGTACAGCTGCAAAGTTGGCAATCCAAACTACAAAAGTCAAAGAAATATAACAAAGAAATATATCAAACAATGTCATAATTATTTAACTCGGTCATTAGTTAACTTCCCCAACCCACTGTATACATATAATTTTCTGGTGTTCCTCTCAGTGTTGGCCACAGTCTTGAATGAGCAAAGAATTCAGCTCTATGGGAATGAAAAGAAAAGCTTCACTGCTGCTTGCATTAGTTCATGAAGTTTGAATCTTCTAAAACTCCTAGCCAGGTGGTCTCTGCTCAGCTTCATGCTTTATAAAATATGCAACAAGCAGAATGAATAAAAGTCTGAATATGTAGAGGAATTTAGGTTTGGCCTTGAGAAGGAAGTGAGAGAGGTAAAAGAGCGTTCAGCTCTGAGAAAGTAAAAAGATGAGAAATAGACTGGAACATTGCTGCCTTGTGCTTGAACAGAGTTTTAAAATTCTTTTAACATACCCTGCAGCAATAAAGTAACACTAGCTACTCACAGTCACCTTGAACTGCAGGATGAGTGGCAAATAAATTTGATAAACAAGCAAATATTTCTGGAATCCCAGTGATGTCTGTTTCTGGACTTGGTCTACTTTGAAAGACTGATAGAACTGAATTAGGTTGCTTTTTCTAGGAAATAAAGAAAAAACAAGTGACAATCAAATAACAAGAATGGCATTGAGGATGAAGGGCTGTTGGTGTTTACTGACAGGAATTCTTTCAATTGTAGAAGTATTTCTGCCCAGTATAGTTCAGAATCTGTTAACTCATGAAAACAGCTGTGACTTTTTCATGGTTTTCCCAGAAGCTTGGGAAAAAAAATATATAGGTGCTTTAAAGAGGTGTTGCACTTATGCATTCTTGTTCCAAATCACCACTTCTGAATCCTTTTTTCAAACTTGCACAGTAGCCAATGCCACAATAAAAAGAAATTATGAGTAAATTTTCTTGCAGATACGTATTTTATTAAAATCCTTGTTTCATGTTAATTCTTCCAATCCTTTGAGATGGTCTTTTGGTGTTCCCCAAGCTTTCACTTCATAAGTGATCAAAACTGAATAAATTGCAATAATTGCTTCTTGTTTATCTCTTATAATTACTACCGAGAGACTAAATATGAAGTTGTTGGATCCTGAATACACATTTTTACTAAATATGTTTAAGTCAACAAGCCATGGTTTGTATGGTGGTCTTCTGATATACTCCATAATGAGCTTAAAAGCTGATTAAGAGAGATACTTGTTTTTAGGTACAAAAATTCAGTGAAGGCAAGCATCAAAGCAGCATCATAGATACAAAAGTCCATGCATCATGCATGTTTAAGAACTATAAATAGATTGTGGACAAGGCAAGAGAGAAGGAACCTGCAGCCATATAGACTGATGAGCATAGAATATGAATGTGTAAATTCGTATGAGACCCAGATCCCAATGTGTGTGTGTGTGTGTGTGTGTGTGTGAGTATATATATATATATGAAAATGTCTAATGGTTTCTGCCTTCCTCATGTTCTACCATATATTGCAAATCCCATCTTTTTTGCCTCCCTGTTTTGTGTATCAAACCTTCTCTGGCTCCTTATATTTTGGCCATAGGTATATTGATCTTAGAATCCTGAAAACTATCTACTTACTTTGTGAGTTACTTTGAATTTACACTGGGAGATCATCCTCCTTTTTTGATTTGTCTCTAATTCCCCAATCATTACTGTGCCTTTTGACTGATGTCCTCATTGAAGATGATATTTCTATTTGTTTATGGAGGTTTTGCTTTTGCTGTCTGCTTGTTTCATGGCAGAGAAAGGCCAAGAAATTTCTCCAGGGGCTTTAGAGACTTAGATAAGGAGTAACTGGTTTTTTTTTCCCCACAAGGAAGTTAAAGGAGAAAGCTGAAGAAAAAGAATCACTACCAGAGTCATATTTTTTATCAAAAAAGACTGATAAAAAGCTAACGTGTACTATCCTTGTATAGAATCTTTGCTGGTCTGGGACTAGAAGTAAGTAAGAAAGTATAAACTCAATAAAGTGGTATCTTGGTGCTCAACTGCTCTGAAACTCATCAAATTTGATGCTCAACACATTTTGACTTGAAAATTTTATCCCGGTACTCATCATTTGTTTGGTGCTCAATGCACAAGATAGAACTTGTTGGTGTTGGCTGCCTTGTTACATTATTCCTTATGAAAAAACAATGTTTGATATAATTATTTTTGGCACTCATTATATCTCCAATTAACAATGAGTATTGAGGTAGGTAAAATGAGGACCCGGATTGTGGGGGCAATATTCTGAGGTATATGGGATTAATATACTGATGTAAGAG
>JANHFL010004378.1:56791-67324 GCA_032468155.1 Oxyrhabdium leporinum
CCAGGATTCGGAACTCGAAGAAACCACATAGGCAAAGAATCCGTGGCATTCAAAATTTGACAACGAACAGAAATAAAAATTAATCTATTCCATATCCACATAGATTTGTGATGAGCTTGTTTATCCTCAGGCTATTGTCAAACTCAGACAAATGGTACATGATGGAGGATGTATATATCCTGTCAGAAGAAAAATAATAATAATTTGTAAGGATTTGTAAAGTGTTATATTTAGGCAAGAAGAATCTGAGTGCAAATCATTCTTAGTTCCAAAACTCTGGTGAGATCTTTCGTGGGCCATTTTTCAATAGCCCAACTTGCTGCCTAAGATTCAAACTGCTTTCAAATCAAGGTTAACTCCCAGTGATATCTGGACACATCCATACATGTTTCTTGGGAAACATATGGAAGTGATTTGTCACTGCCTTTTATGGGATTTTCTTTTTACTTTCCACTCTAGCCCTTTCTAATGCTAGGGTCTCCCATTCAAGAATTAACCACACTTTGCTTAACTTTCATCCGAGAGAAAGAGTGATAAAATAGGGTAATTATACATGCTATATAAAAACCATGGAAGAATAATGGAACAAACTTTTAAACCAATAAAAATGTTTGCATTTTTTTCAGTAGTTGGAAATTAAATATTTGGTTGCTTGATTTTAGTAAGTTGTTGAAAGATGGGAGGCAGGAACATTTATACCAGGGTTAGGGATCTGGTCTGTTGTCTCAAAACTCTTCCAAAATGTTATTCACCATTGAAGATAACAACGAATTGTTCTGTTTATCTCTTTTCGTATATCTTGTCTTCATTCATGACTACAAATTTGTAAAGATGGTGTCTCTAAGAAATCTTAGGCTTCATTGTAAAATGTATTGAAAGATATGTGGGTAGTTAGATTAGGCTTTAAGGGTATAGAAAAAAAAAGTTGTGATACAACTGAAATTAATGTAAACAAACAGAAACAGAATGTATACTGTTTCTAGGCTGAGAATATTGTTTTAGTCAGTTTTATAAATAGTTTTAATGAAAGCATTAGGTGCCTGGAGGGCAGATCTGTAAACAAAACTCAGCCTCTATACTGTAATATATCTCTGATTACTGGGAACATGGGCAATCTACTACTATACTTCTAGGACAGTGTTTTTCAACCGTGGCAACTTGCAGATATGTGGACTGCAAATTCCAAAAATCCAGAAATACACTGCTCTGGGGGTTATTCTAAATATGACTCAGACGGGAGTCAACATAGTATAAGCCAATATATCAATTTTGGTGATCTTTCAAGAATTACTTTCAAAACATTACGGTACAGAAATTTGAAGCAAAACCCTCAATGTCGATTTCTATTATTTTTCATCTCTTAAAGCTGGCCCTTTTTCTACTGCTCTCTGATTGTACTGAATTATAATTCCCATCAGTCCAAGAAAGCCTGAGACAAGTGAAGTTCCTACTGAAAATGATACAGGATCTATCTATGCATCTCAATAACAATGGAAAAACAAAAATAATCCCACATTGTTGTCTTAATTTATTGCAGCTTGATAATATCCTCACTATCCCCTTTTACCTGTCACTTTGTTTTTCACAGTAATCTTTGCATCATTTTGAGCTTTTTCAGGAGAGATAGCAATACAGGACTCAGGTGTCAGTTGCTAATGAACAATTATTGCCCCATCTTCTTGCACTTAGTGGAAACCTTCAGATAAGAAACCTCTTGGCTATTATTTGAGAGCATATGCCGGTCAAAGGGGTGCGTTTGTTTCTTTGGGAAATGTATCTTTTGTATACCCGGAGATATAGAAAATGAGCCTAAAACATATAAAGAACAGTTGCAAGAATTGGGTATGTCTAGTTTAATGAAAAGAAGGGCTACCAGTGATGATACAGTGTTCCAATATCTAAGGGGCTGCCACAAAGAAGAGGGGGTCAACTTATTTTCCAAAGAACTTGAAGGCAGGACAAGAAGCAATGGAAGAAAACTAATCAAGGAGAGAAGCAACCTAGAACTAAGGAGAAATTTCCTGACACTTAGACCAATTAATGAGTGGAACAACTTGCCTCCAGAAGTTGTGAATGCTTCAATACTGGATGTTTTTAAGAAGAGATTAAACAACCATTTGTCTGAAATGGTATAGGGTTCCCTGCCTGAGCAGGGAGTTGAACTGGAAGACCTCCAAGATCCCTTCCAACTCTGTTATTCCATTAAAAGTAGGCAGATATGATTAGTACATTGGATCAGGAAAGCTGTTTTCCCATTCCATGGATTTCTGTACCATCTTTCACCCACTATCCATTTGCTGAAAGGAATAAAGAGAAATATTTATGCTTCAGATTATATGTGGTGAATATATCAAGAGTGATATATTTCCTGCTGGGCATATTTGTAACTGTCAGACAAGAAGGAAAGGTAGAGGAGAGAGCAGAAAAACAGAAGAGAAATGTTTTGTTTCGATCATTTCAGGCTTGCGATTGAGAAATGCTATGTCTTTTCAGGTAGACAAATACAACCTCCTTGAGCATTCTTCCATCTGGACAAAGTAAGCTGCAAACCACCTCTGATGAGTGATATTTTTGTTTGTGGAAAAGGAAAAACATAATATAAAGGAAATGGAAAGAAAAGGCATTTTGGTGGCAGCAACAGCCTCCTTTACTCTGTCAGGATGACCTCCTTAGCATGCCCATGACTGACAACCATAAAGTGCTGTTTCTTGACTTTTTTTTTTTTAGAAAAGAGGCATACATTTTATGTCCTGCAAAACTGCACAACCAGCAACTTGGCAAAAAATATTAAATTCAAAATAATGATCATCACCACGCTTGTGATTAATGTGCCCTCTGAACGTTCCCTCTTTTTTTTTTAAAAAAAAAAATCTCTCTGTTTGTACTGATGTTCCTCATTTGAAGCAAATCTCTGTAGGCCTGAAGGATATTTGGAAACAGCTGATGAGGCCTATAATGAGGATTTCAATCTTTAAGTCTCTGATCTGAAATTAGACATATGTCCTGGTGTGTTGACATTAATTTGCCCTGTTGTAGCTGCTAAAGGTTTTTTCCTGGAGTCTTTTAATAGAATTGCAGGGGAGATAGCTGGTCTGTTGAAAAAGGAACTGGCGAGAGGGAGAGGAAGAGTTTGCTGAGAAAGCATTATTCCAAAGGTTAATTTAAAACTGCTTCACTTGTCAAAGCTTTTCTCTTTTGATGCTTCCAGCCTTGATATTGCAAATATATTACTATACAGTAGGAAAATAGATTAGCCCATGGTTCTTTTTTCTGCTGGTGGTAAGGCATGTTCCAATATACTGTTACTTACAAAAGAAATATAATTTGATAGTGAGGTATAACTATAGTCATCAAGAGGACTCCACTTTCTTTCCTTCTAATCTTAAAATTCAAGGTGAGCTCATATAAAAATACTTTTTTGACTCTTTAAGTATCATAAATAAAATAAATGGACTCTTTAAGCTAGAAATATTTTTAAGAGCACCAATTCACCATCTGAAAGCAAGTAGGTGAGAGGAGCATCGTCTAAGCCAGTGTTTCACTACCTCAGCAACTTTAAGATATGTGAACTTCAACTCCCAGAATTCCCCAGTCAGCTAGAGTTGAAGTTCACATATCTTAAAGTTGCTGAGGTTGCGAAGCACTGAAGTAAACCCTGCCTGAATTTAAAATAACTGGAATTTTTGAAAGACTGCAGAAATGGCATGCAATAAGGTTTATCTGGATGGGTGGAAGGAAATCAAATGAAGTATGAGGTTTAGGCACTTAAGTTATTATTATTCTTTATCATTAAAATAAAAACAATAACATTTAACTCAGATTGCTTTTCAATGGGTTTATGGCCGTTCTAGAATAAAATGAGCAGATTTGTGCAGGGCTGGATTAAACTATGCTGAGTGCTTAAACTATATGATGCTTGAAGCTCCATAACATTAAAAAAATTCTGATAAATGAATAGTAAGAATAGAAAGAGTAAAGGCTGTTTTTAATACACATATACTGTACGTACTTGGTAAGGTACAATGAAAAATTAAGAATCAAAAGAAAATATTGTTGTGAGATAGTCTGGCAGGCTGCAAGCTGCAAAGACAGATACAGACTACAAGCTACAAAGACAGGGCTCCTTTACACAGTCTACTGCACATGGTAGAAAAATTCCTGCCTATCATTTATGGAGAATGTGTCCTCCCAATGGAACCTTCAGCTCATGAGAAACTGAAGCACTGAAGGCACACCAAGATTTTCAGGTGTGAAAATGAAGCCCTCCCATCATCTGAATAATCTGTGGATCATGGAGCAGGAGGAAGCTTAAGATGATCCAGTAAGAGACAACTGTGTGATTGACCATAAGTGGCGAGGTAGATCTGCTGTGGGTATCTCCTTCCATCTAGTCTCTAGGCTCATTGCCTGCTTTGGACTACCGTTTTGGATGCAAGGAAGAGATATTAGAGCCATGAAACCACTTATTTTTTCTTCTCTTTTAAAATAGGTTATCTAATTACTTAAATTAAGAAGCCCAGAAACTGGTACGCCCATTCTTGGCTTAAGAAAATAGTTCAGACAGATGGCTGTTCAGTCTTTTCTTAAAAACGTCCAGTGATGAATCACCTACGACTTCTAAATGCAGGCTATTCCACTGGTTAATTGTTCTCCTAAATTTCTCCTTAATTCCAGGTTGGCTCTCTCCTTGATTAGTTTCTATCCATTGTTTCTTGTCTTGCCGTCTGCTGCTTTGGAAAATAAGTTGATCCCCATTTCTTTGTGGTGGCCCCTCAAATTCAGGAATGCTACTATCATGTCACCCCTAGTCCTTATTTTCACTAGGCTAGCCATACCCAATTCCTGTAATCGTTCTTCTTATGTTTTTGTCTCCAGTTTTGGCATACAGTTTTGTGTTTCAATAGACCTGTGACAGGGATTTTCTTCAATAGTGTCTGTTGCTCTCAGGAGAATACCGGCATTCCCTTTTCACAGAATGATCTTTTCAATGTCTATTCCTTCACAAAATGGGGGTATCAGCATGGTTCAATATACAGGCGGACTCTCTTTTTCTCCTACTCTTTTGGCATTGTAAGACTCGAGTTATATGTTGTGACCTGATACAAGAGTCAGCAAAGTGATTTCTGAAACTACAGTTCTTCAACAATACTTAAGCAACAACTTGATCTGAAGCACTCAAATCTGGATGATCACAAGATGGTAGCAAGGAGGTAGAAAGAATGTTGACTCTGTTGCCACCTAGTGGTTTTCTGATTGATAGATCAATATCATTTTATTGAAATTAGTGGAAGTATTTGAGAACACACCACCACAAATATGTCTTTCAAACACAGCTTTAAAACCTTTCCTGAACTTTGGCTCTAAGAATGCAGCAGTTTCATCTGAGCTGCACAAATCTAGATGACCACCACCTTGCAATTAAAAGAGACCAAGCCTTTGCTGCCATCTACTGGTTATTAGATTGATGCTGGAAGTCTTTAGAACTTAGAATAATAGAAAAGATACTGACTGCATGGAGCATACAAGCACCTCATTGGCACGTATTTTGTATGGCAATTGTGGGTGGTTTTGTCTTGTACTTGGTGATGCTTTAATTTCAGCCTGGGAAAACCAGCACATTGCTGGCTTATAAATGCCACGATGAAGAGGAGTTTTTGTATGGACAGCAGTAGAGCCTGGTCCCCTTTCCAGTTATATGTTAAGGGAAAGCTATGTGTCAGTGTGATTTATGCTGACATGACTCCTTCTTGTCTGTAGGATGTGGAAAACCTTGCAAAGCAAATGCATGGATGGACCCCCCCCCCATGAGCAATCGATGTACTCAAAGGCATGACTATTGCTCAGACCTCCTAGTCCTAGCCCCTCACTCTTATAGGGGGGAAAAAAAGCTTTGGTCTTTTGAAATTAGAAGCAGAACTCTGGGGGATGAAAAAAAGACATTGCTCTGTCTGACTTGGGCAGGGTACCATTTCCCCAATAACTCTGAGAAAATTCAGATTTATCCCTAGAGGCCAGGGAAGATCGGGAGAAGAAAAATATTTAATTATTTACTTAGATTTAGGGGACAGCTGACTCCGGACAACTCTGAGTGGCTTATAATTAAAATAGGAAAATGCACATACAAACACTGAGAAAAAAAAAGAACTGTGCACATCCAGGAAACACTTGGTAAAACAAAAACAACCAACAGGCTTGATGCTCAGGACTTTCCTTTGGGATTCAGCTTGTCTTTTAAAAAACAGGCAAACGCTTTAGGCAGAAGCTGTGCTATATCTTATTTTGTTGTTTGTGTTTAAGTCCAATATTTGTTACATCTTTTTTATAGGCTTAGTAGTGGTTATTTGTTTTACAACAGCCTTGAGTTATATATCAAGCATCTTCCAGAAGATCAAGTATTTTCCTCTTTAAAATTTTTTGATAACAGCAACAACAATATAATCGGAGACAGAGAAATATGATTAATGCAATACTGTATTTGTAGCACTACATTATCAGTTGATTTTTTTTAAAAAATCACGATTTAAAACATTTTCTTTTGTGGTTTGAGAAAGCCACATCTTTGATGGTATTGTCAATAAAGAGGCTTTGAAATTTAAAACTTTCTACACATATTGTGCTTAGTGAAAAAAAAACACATTTCTGATAGTATTGTCTAAAGTTCATATCTCATCTATTTCAGCAATGAAAATCAACTGAACTGAACTGATCATTAAAGGTAGACACAAAAGTACCACAGTACCACTTCTACTTTTGGAAGAGTTAGCTTAATTTTTACCTTTGATGACAACTTGATTCTGATGGAATAAATGCCCTTATTTGAATCATGTTGTATGTTATAACCATAGAAATGGGCATATCCCCAGCAAGATTAATATTAACTTCATCAGAATGTTATTTTGTTAAAGTTTTATACTTCTATCTCATCAGTTGATTTTCTATGGCATCTGAATCATTCCAAAATAAAAAGGAAGGGGAGGAAGGAAGGAAAGAAGGAAAGAAAGGAAGAAATGAAAGAAAGAAAGGAAGAAGGAAGGAGAAACTCTGTTGTTCAAATTGGTTTTAGCTACACCAAACTCAGGTAAAAAAGGACTTCATTCAGAAGTTCTCCCTGGGAGAAAGCCTTCCATCAGCAACAGCATCCTTGGCTTACTTTTTAATTTTTTTAAAAGAATAATTCCCTTTTACTCTTCATGAGGTAGATTTACTTTCAGCTGAATGACATCAAAACACTATTGAGTTTCTTTCAGGAAATGAGAGAATGATGTTCACATATCTCAGGGCTGTATATGGATCCTGTAGAGTCTTGCTGATCTTCTGGAATAGACCTAACAAATGACTTTAGCATAAACAGAAACTGTAATTCCTGCATTTAGTTCTGAAGAATGTTAGCTTATCTTCCTGTGCCACATTTTTCACTGCCAGTAGTCTGAATATGAGTAAGAATTTTAATAATCAAATTCTTCTCAGCTATCATTTAAGGGGTCTTTGCTTATTGTTCTCCTTAGTATAACAGAAGTGTTTTGGTACTATGCAATTCAGGTCCCAAAAATATTTGAATACTACTTAGCATTTTGTAGAGACAAATAAACATGTGTATGTTTGTTGTAGAACAGCAAAATAAATTACTGCATCTAGGAAGTCATCAACCAAAGCATGCCCGGCAAGATATAGTGAATGTCTAACGCATGAAAAATGAATGAATGTGTGTGTTTTCCCCAATTTTTTGCTGCATGCTTTATAGCTTAGTATGCTAGTAGCATTATCATATAACCATACTGCACTTACTGGAGTCAATTTTATATTCCTCATATAGATAAATCATATTGGTCATATTTTCACTACTAGGCTTTTCTAATTCAAGGAGAGTATTCAAAGAAAGTATTCAAAGGCAAAATTGTCTTCAAGAGATATTCTTATAAGTGTAGTCAGCTGATCTACTTGAGAAAGGTCTGGTGCAGAGTCAACAAACAGAAGTATTCTACTTCCCTCAAATTCTGCAAAACTGATTATCTTGCTTTTTAACATAACTGGAATTAGTTCTTCACAGCGTGTTTTGGGGCTTTTCTGCAGTGCAACCATAAACGAATTTATTTTCCTAAATCATTTGGAAATGAAACCAGATTTAGACATCCTTTTCCAAATTTTTAGATCTTCTGCTTTGGCCCCAGATGTTCTGCCTTCATCATGTTTAGAGTGGGCCATGACTGGTGGAGCCCCCTGCTTATTTATCCATCCCATTCATGAGTCAAACAAGAAACAAGCAATTTTCTTTCTGGAGTGGATCTTTCAGGACCTGCGTGAGGGTTGTCTGAAGTTATCCGAAGGTTGAATCATGGCAACTTCAGAAAACTTCCAAAAAACTCTCTACCTGGATGATTGAGAATCTTCATCAACACTGAGGACCTCTGGTTTTCACTACAAGACCTTTGTCTGAACCTACTTTTGTTGATTTGTTCTTGTATTTGATACTTTCCTGTTTCTTACCTGTGGACAGGTAAGAAAAAGAAGGCACCACAAGTTTCCATTTTTTTTCAGTCATTTGGGCAAAAAGCAGAAAGTGGCAGAATTCTTGTCAATTTCATTTTGTTTAGTTTTATTTTTTATTTTTTTAAAGGACAAGTTCGCTATTTTATACTTCTATCCCTGAACAAGTATTTCATTCTTTCAGTGGTGGATTCTGTAAAAAAAAAAAAAAGCTTTGAAGGACAGTGGCCAATGATTTGAAGGAAAGACACACTGTTGTCAAAGTTCAGAATGGTCAGTTGAAATACAGGTGTTTGTTTACAATGAAATCTAGCACAGCAGGTGAATTGGTCAGCATTGCTTGTGCTGGCACAAAGAAATAAACACTATTTGATGCACAGCAGGAAAAATTGGAAGTTTTCTTCCCAGTGTTCTGGAAACAAGAAAAAGATGATGATACACATGATCAGTGGCCTGTTGGGATAAGCCCTTAGACGAATATGAATAATTCCTACTTTCTAGGAGTCATTTAATTGTTTTTAAAAAGTCAGCAAAATTACCTTTAATATTATATAATAGCAATTCATTCCCGACTGCTCCAGTTGAATTGGCTGGTACTCTGCACTTCTGCCAATCTATGGTGTCTTTCAAGTCTTCTAAATTTACTTGCCACGGTTGCTTAATATAAATCCTCATTTGGCCTGATTGCTAGATCAGAGGATGGGGCAATCACTGAGCCAAATGACATATCTTACACATCTCCCAAATGAAGGGATTTCCCTAACCAACATTCCTAGTTAAATGCTCATGTGAGTTAAAACCCTGACAAGCAATTGGCCCTTGAGTTTTGAAGACTCATTGATTTGCCTAGATACAAAACATCTCTCTATTTACAGTGAGGATGCTTTCCTTAATGTTCCACTTAAGTTTATATTCTTGCAACAGATTGATACAAACAGTGAAATCAATAGTTTAGTTACTGAATAGTTAATGTTCCATCCTAGAAACAGGAATGTAAAGCACTGATAAAATCTCTGAATCTGATCATATGAGATGATAGGTAATCAATTATATCCCACCTTATTCATTCATGTGCACAAGAGGTAATTATGCTGAAATCTTATCTTTTAAGACATGAAAAAACATGCAAGATCTCATTTTTGCTCTTTTTATGCTGAATTTAATACAGACTGAAGGATTTTCCCAAAGCAAAATCATGCAATTTCAACAGATTTGAACACTAGGTATGATGCAAAGGCAAAGTCAGAAGTTGCCATGTAAAATAGTTATTAATAAATAGCCCTTCAGCTTGAAGTTAACTTTACTAAATATTGTTATTTGCATTTTTATCTCTTAGCAACAAGATGCCAAAGAGTTCCTGCTTGAAGCAGATATAGAAAAAAGGAAATAACTTCCTTTCAATATAGCTGGAATAAAATGGCAACTGTTATAAGGGAATCATTTTTATAGAGCAGTGCTCAGCCCTTGAGATTGTCCTGAATGAGGCACAGGTAGCATTCAGGAATGTTATAACACTGAAAGCCAATTTGGTGTAGTAGTTAAGGTGCTGGCCTAGACACCAGGTGACTGTGAGTTCTAGTCCTAATTTAGGCATGAAAGCTGGCTGGGTGACTTTGAGTCAGTTAGTCTTTCTCAACCCAACCAACCTCACAGGTTTGTTATTATGGAGAAAATTAAGAGAAGGAGTATTATGTATGTTCACTACCTTGAATTATTTTAAAAAACCCTAGACAATCTGTGCTTGATTGGGTCATTATTACAGAGATATTTCCTTATCTAAACAGTGATAGAATGACCATGGGTGGGCAAAAAAACAGTGAGAGCAGGAGTGAGTTTGAGTTTTCTTGTGGGAAACTGCAGAAGCCATCAGAAATCTCCTCTCCTTTCTCCTTTCTCCTTTCTCCTTTCTCCTTTCTCCATTTTTTCTTTTTCCTTTTTCCTTTTTCCTTTCTCCTTTCCCTCCTTTCCTTGTCCTCTCCTTCCTTCCTTCCTTCCTTCCTTCCTTCCTTCCTTCCTTCCTTCCTTCCTTCCTTCCTTCCTTCCTTCCTT
>JANHFL010004378.1:67424-86100 GCA_032468155.1 Oxyrhabdium leporinum
TCTTTCTTTCTTTCTTTCTTTCTTTCTTTCTTTCTGTCTCTCTCTCTCTCTCTCTCTCTCTCTCTCTCTCTCTCTCTGTCTCTGTCTCTCTCTCTCTCTCTCTCTCTCTCTCTCTCTTTCTTTCTTTCTTTCTTTCTCAGCTCCCTTTGGGATTGTCTATCTGGCTGACTGTCAGTAAACAGCCCAGTCCTGTTCCTGAGCCTGGGCGCGCTTGCCTTTTCCTCTGCTTCGGTTGAGGCATCGGACTGCAGCCGACGGCCCCTGCAGTTATTGGGGAAGGGATTTGGGGAGAGTTACCTCTGCTCTCTTTGCTTGAACTCTGGGCTAGAACTGGGTTGGAATTCGAGGGAGGCTAATTGTAGGTTAGCCTTGCTTTTATCACCGGTTCTAATCTGAGCAAGAATGGAAGGAAATTGTTGCTAATGCAGAAACCCTTTTTAAACCCCAACAAGCCTTAAATCTCCTGGCGATTTCTTTCAAATGTGAAGCTTGCCGTCTTCCCAGGATTTTTGATTCTACCTCAGCCATCTTTTAAAGATGGCAGCCCGGGAGCCCGAGCCCGTAATTTCCCCGGATTTCTTTTTTCTTCCGCAGAAATGGCGGCATTTGCTATCAGGAGTGCGTGGGGCGCACCTTGCTTCTCAACCTCTCTTCCTCTTCCTCCCTGAGCTCTCAGCGGGCGGGGGGACCCCTCTCCAACGGGCTCTCCTACTGCGTCTGGGTTTTGTCAACCGGGGCGGACATCCAACCTTGCCGGCCCGAGCAAAGCTGCCCAACAATCACACTCACGATTCAGCCGGACACCCTTTGCATGGTAAGCGAGTCGGGATAACGCGGGCGGGAGTCCGGAGGTCGCTCATCAGGGCAAGCTGCGGCCACCGACGGCGCAGATTTTGGGGTTTGGAAGGAGGCAGAAGGAGACAAATTGCAGGCGGTCCTCGACTCACAACCGCAATTGAGCCCGGAGGTTCGCAGTCGTTCAGTGAGTTGTGCCTCAGTTTGCAACCTTTCTTGCCACGTTGAGTGAATCGCTGCAGCTGTTAACTTGACCACACGGTTGTTAAGTGAATCTGGCTTCCCCATTGATTTCGCTGGTCAGAAGGGAACATCTAACCTCGGGACAAGGCGACCGTCATAAAGACGAACCGGTGGCCCAGCGTCTGAATTTGAATCGTGTAGCCATGGGAATGGTGCAGTGGTCGTTAAGTGTGAGAAACGGTCATAAACCGTCACTTTTTTCAATGCCGTTGCAACTTTGAATGGTCACGAAACAAACTCTACCTGTACAATTTTCTTTTTACAAAAACAGAATATCCCGTTTGACCGGAAAAAAAGATCTGTGCTGGCAGTCCTCGACTTAACGACCGCAATGGGGACCAGCATTTCCATTGCTGAGCCAGGCGGTTGTTAAATGAGCCATGCCTGGTTTTACCTTGTTTGCCACGGTTGTTAAGCAACTCACTGCAGTTGTTAAGTGAATCACGTGGTTGTTAAGCGAATCTGGCTTCCGCCATTGTCCGTGCTTCATGGTTGCTGGTGAAGACATTCGGGTTGGCCAAGCAATTCGGTTTTGATCACCTGACTGGGGATGCTGCCTCTGTTGTAAGTGTGAGAGAGGCAGACGCAGGCCGTCCTTGACTTACACCGGTTCCATTTAGTGACCAAAGTTACAACGGCACTGAAAAAAAGCAATTTATGACCATTTCTCACACTTAACGACCGTTGCAGCATGCATCTGCACGATCACATGATTTACATTCGGATGCTTAGCCACTGACTCCTATTTATGACAGTCACAGCGTCCCGGGGTCATGCGATCCCCTTTGGCGACCTTCCAGCGAGCAAAGCCAAGGGGGAAGGCCGATGCACTTAACATCCACGTCGTACAACGGGGCCAAACTCACTGAGCACATTTCTTTCTTAGCAACGTAAATTTGGGGCCCTATTGTGGTCGCAAGCCGAGGACTCTCTGTGCATATCCGCTCATCTGACAGCGGTAGTATTACATGGATCTCTTGCTTACTCAGCAGCATTTGGGGTGAGCTCATCTCCTCGTCTCTTTCGATTCCCTCCTAGCATAACTATATCTACGTTTTCGATGGGCTCCCCGACTTTCTGGACACAGGATTGATCCAGCTGGATCGGACTCTCATTGGGGCATTCTGCGGCCAGAGTCATCCCCGTCCCGTTACTGTCGAAGCAGTATCAGGTAAGGGGAGGGGTTAACAAGAGACAAGCCTCGTTCAAAACAGGGTTTTTTACCCTCTCAGGCAGGGGTGTCAAACTGAAGGCCCGGGGGCCGGATCCGGCTCACGGGGTGCTTAGATCTGGCCTGCGGGGCTGCCCTGGCAAACATCAAAGGACCGGCCCGTGGTGCCTCTGCCAGCGAAAACAGAGCTCAGGGAGTCCACACGAGGCCTGTTTGGGCTCCGTTTTGGGGCCGTGACGGCCTCCTGCAGCCCTCTGCCAGTGAAAAAGGAGTTCCGGGGAGGCCGCACGCTCCATTTTCACTGGCAGAGGGCTGCAGGAGGCTGTCGCGGTCAGAAACAAAGCCTGGATGAGTGACATTGAGCTGGGCACGCCCACCCTGGCCACGCCCCCCCAGTCCCACGAGATAAAACACAACCTTGATGCGGCCCTCGATGAAACTTGAGTTTGACACCCCTGCTCTAAGGGTTTGAAACCCCGTGCTAGGTGAGGTCATCCAGTTTTGTCTCTTGTTTGTGTCTTCTCCATTCTGCTTCTTGGGGAACGCAAAGAGAGGAGGGGGCTGAAGGCAACCTTTAACTTTAACTCGTGTCCTCCATGCTGGTTTTTTTTTTTTCAACCGTAGCACCTGGAAGGTGGGTGGACTGCAACTCCCAGCGCTCCTCGGCCCGCGTGCTGAGAGTTGAAAGTCCCCTGCATGCCGGCTAGGGAATTCTGGGAGTTGAAGTCCAGCCGTCTTCAAGACGCCACAGTTGGCAAAACCCTGGCTTTAGAGGAACATCTCCTTCCCCCCTCTCCCCTTCCCTTCCCTTCCCTTCCCGCAGACAGATAAGTGACTACTGTTGGGTGGTAGAGAGAATGAAGGATAGGCAATTGTCATGGAACATGAAAAGGAAAATCACATAACCATAGCAACTGCCGAGGAGCACAGCAGCAGCCAGTAGCATAAAGCAACCCCAGCATCTCCAAATTTCATGGTTGCCTGTTCTGGCTCCCATATGTTGAGTACATTCTCTGTATTAGTCTATTTTACTTGGTTCAAAAATTATTGCCTGATGATGCACCATTTCGCCCAGTTAAACGTCATGACAATGGAAGTTTTCAGTTGGGAAATAAATAAATAAATATTGGCATGGCTGCTTTATTGTGGAAAAATAGACTGATGTTTCAAATCAAGGTTAATAAGCGCTTTTTTTTTTTTTTTACTATTACTGCTATATTTTTCTTTTCTCTGTATCGCTGCTTTCTTGTAAAAAGTCAAATTTTGCACTCAGATGCCATAACTTCACCCCTGGGGCTTTTCATAATGTTATGAATGCTTCCTGAATAATTATTGCATACATACTTGCTTTTGATTTTTACAGCACCTTTTCATTTTCTATTTGAGGAAGGTTAAAGTGCAGATTTCATATTTTCACTAGAACATGTCAGGAAGCCTGGACTTGAGTGTGTGTTTTTGTGTGTAGGAAAAGTTGTATTACCTGCATGACACATATTCACACATTTCTTCTCACAATAAAATGATAATCAAATAGGTGCTGACATTAAAATACATTATTCCTATATGGTGTGAATGTTTTGTACTATTATTTGAGGATAATTAATTGCTAGGACAGACACCTAGAAACAGTGTGAAAGCTTTTAGTTCTATTAACTTCTCATTCAAAAGGGGACTTTTGTAAAAAAAAGGTATATATAAAGATATAAATAACTGTAAGACTAACCTGTTAAATTTTCTGTAGAGTAAGGCCAACATTTCAAATTAGAGGCAAAAGAGGGACTGTTTTAAATTTCCTAGTGACACAGTAGATGTTCAAAACCCATAAATGCTGGGGTGGTCTATAAAGTTAAATGGACCCATATGCTTGGAGAAAGATGGAATTAAACACGATGTGTTGTAATATTCCTGGTGATAATCAAAGCTTATGCTTTGCCATTTTCTTATTGAAACTTTGGGAAGCCAGAAGGAATCTTTGGCTTTCTATGTCAACACATTGTCCTTCCTCTTCTCCTTAGCACTCTAACCTTTCTTGATCAGATGGAGAGAAGGAAATTATCACAAGGAAAACCAGAGAAGCAGATAGAATCTGATGAACTATCCCAACCTTGGAAGTGGGATTTTTAGTAGCTTACAACTGAATTGGATGAGCTAAAGAACAAATCTAACCTCTTCTATCAGATATGTATTATGGAGTCAATACTGCAAGGCACTTCATGGAAAGTGGGCAATATTTAGCCATTTTTTTCCCTGATGCTGGATCTTGTTCCCTTTCCCCTCTGTCCCAGTAAATTTAATAGGACACAAAATATCCACACCGTTCTGAAGCTGGTACATCATAAATCCTGACCATAAGATATCATTGGGATTGAAGGTGCTCTGAATCTAATACAAATGAAACTTTTCTGGCCAAATTCTCAGAATTCAACAGAGTCCTGATGGCACAGTGGTTAAAATGCAGGCAAACTCTTGACCACAGCCTGGAGTTCGATCCTGACTGGCTCAAAGTTGACTCAGTCTTCCATCCTTCTGAGGTCAGTAAAATGAGGACTCAGATTGTGGGGAGCAATATGCAGTCCACCCAGAGAATACTATAAAGTGCAATAGAGCAGTATATAAGCCTAAATACTAAATGCTATACTCAGTTTTAGGATCTTTTTAAAGCACTGGGAATCCAGGGCACCTCCTCCCTGTTCTGGGTGAATTCCTCCCTGCTTCTATAGATGGAAGACCGTGGATCCTACCAACCTCTGAAGAACAGACCTGAGGCTACTTTTATATTGTTTATGTCTTCACCATGGTCTGATGAATAGTGAGTAGCGGGATGCAATCAGCATAGTTATTCTTTTGAAGGTACACTTTAAATTTACTTCTAAAAAAAAATCTCTTAGTCAGACTTTGGTAATCATTTTTGTAAGAATATGGGAAAGGATAAACCTCTTCTCTTCTGTATGGCAATCAACTTGGAGGGAATTGTAGGGAAATATAACATGCAAATGTAGAAAATGACATTGCTTGGAAAAGTCTTATGCAGTGGACTTCTGATTGATCATCTGTTAAATAACCTTGTTCTTTTTATTTTACTGTTTTAGAACAGCGTCTGGTTACAAACATCTTTTAAGAAAAGTAAAGATAAAAAATTACAGTTTCTGGGTTTCATACAGAGGCTGGTTCTTTCCTTTTGTTGCTAATATGCCTGCAAAGAGTGCACAGTTCAGTAGATTTTGTGAACTATCCACCAACTAAGACCCATTTGTATATATATATTCTTTGAAAGCAGATATACTGCTACAGCACTTGAACTCTATAATAATGTCATATGTCTGCTACTTTGCATTATCCTTAGACAAAGGCAAATGAATTTCTTTATATGTTTTCTGAAATAGAACTCCTAGGAGATAATTATGGGTTTTGCCCCATGCAATGCCAAAGCTATACAAATTAAAAGAGCAATTGCTGGACTTGGTACCGTATATATTTTGAACCAATTATATTGCTCTTTCAAAATAACACAATTACGAGCACAGAGCAAGTCTGCTGAGGACTCATTTACCATCTTATTTCCTTCCTCACAAATCCCTCAAGAAAAGATAAAACTATCTGTTTTTATTGGCTGTGATTTGGATTTAATGACTTCTATCTCCTCCTTCTCTCTTTCCTTTAGGTCACCATGTGCATGTCCTTGCTCTCAATTTTTCTCTTTTATTACCCACATCTGTGAACTTCTTGGGTCTGTATTTTTTAACAGTGTAGATAATCCAATATAATCAGGAAGTAAGCAGTAGTATTTTTTACACGAAGCACTGGCATTTAAGAACACCTGTCTCTGTTTCTAACTCAGCCAGTAGGTAAAATGCATACTGTAGGTCATTTTGAGTGAACCTTGGCATATTCTAAAGTTCACAAACCAGAGGTGATCCAAAAGACCCACTTAGCTTTGATTTCATGACTCCGACACATGTGCCATTTGCACCACTCTCAGATGGGCTTTGTGTCCATGTGCTGGTTGCAATATTCTTTTTGGATGGATAGATAAGATAAGATAAGATAAGATAAGATAAGATAAGATAGGCAGGCAGGCAGGCAAGCAGATCTCTCTGTGTGTGGGAGAATGTATTTTACAGGGGAGAGATTCTTTATTAAACAGGGGTAAGTCCAAGTTTGAAATGTGATATTGTTCCAGGTGTCAAGGAATGTTTGTTGGAATGTGTGATATATCTGTTTTAGAAAAAGTGATAGAGAACCACTTTGGTGTAGTGGTAAAGGCAACAGCCTAGAATTCAGGAGAC
Source organism: Oxyrhabdium leporinum (assembly GCA_032468155.1). Classification (NCBI taxonomy): domain Eukaryota; kingdom Metazoa; phylum Chordata; class Lepidosauria; order Squamata; family Cyclocoridae; genus Oxyrhabdium; species Oxyrhabdium leporinum. The sequence goes on from JANHFL010004378.1 coordinate 73,920, forward strand.
CGTGAATTTTAACCCTGCCTTTGGCATGATGGCAGCTGGATAAGCTTAGCCTGGGAAGGAGGCAATAGCAAACCACTTCTGTAATCTTGTCAAGAAAACTGCAAGGACTTGTCCAGGCAGTTGTCAGGAATCAACAATGACTATTCATCTTGTAGAAATGTATTCATCAGTACACTTGTATACTTTTATAATAAGTACAAGATAGAAGGTAGATTATTTTTTCTTCTTTCTTTCCTTTTCTAACTTTTTAAAACATTGTTTTGTTAAAATATATAAATAAAGCCAGTGTTCACTGGTTTTGTGGAAATGTGGATAAAACAAAAGATTTGGGGCTAGGTGTGACCTTGAGGGTGCCAGTAATTCTGTTTCAAACACAGGGAAAGAGACATCAGCCATCTTTGTGACCAGTTCAAACAATAAACACACCAGCAATTTTCTTTCTTCCAGATCAAGGGCCCTCTTCCCGCATTCCAGGGTGGTTAAAGCTCAAGACTACAGGGAACAATAATAGCAGGACAACATAAGCCGCACTTCTGATTCATGAAATGACTTTATGAGACCCTGTTGAGCTGGATTGCAGGTGAGAGAGGCTTTCTTGTTCTGGTTGCCCTGGAAACCTTGGCTTAACTGACCTTAACAAAAATGTCTCTCTCTCCCCTCTCTCCTTCTCTGTGTGTGAGTTGAGAATGTGGAGAGACTGAATAGGAATATAAAGGAGCAGTCCGTAAGTGCATCATATACTCTGTGTGTGTGTGTGTGTGTGTGTTGAAGCACTTAAACTTTATTGAGGATGCAAAGGGGAGAAATTTGGGTTGATGTGGTAGGAAAGCCTTCTAGGTTGTCTATAGATATACTATCGCATAACTCAAATCAATTCAATGCAGTATCACGATTGCAGGATATTGGTGGCTGCTTAAAAGCAATAAAATGTATTTGGTTATAAATAAGCTGGTCTTTTTTTAAAATTCCTGAGGGATATGCACTTTTTAACTAGGGCTAAAAGATCTGTCCTACAAGAATATGAGTGACCATTAGAAGGTAGCAAAGAGCTAGTTTTTCTGAGGTTTTGCAGTGCAGACCACATAACTGTGGTTCTTTTTTTCCTAGACTTGGCAACTTTTAAGATTGTGGACTTCAACTTACTGAGTCCTGGCCTAGCTTAATCCTTTGGGCCCTGCCACCAGAAAAAGCAAATGGGCACTCTGAAACCTATTTCTAGGCTAGAAAAACCCAAAAACCATCTGAATTGGATAAAGAAATGCCTTTACCTAGATTTCTTTCATCTTCCCCAGTGTCCCAGCATTTACAGTCTAAAAACTCATGTAGAAATTGATGTAAGCATACAATGGGTGTAAGCCACACATCACTATTTTAACACTTTAAGATTATGAAAAACTGCATTAGCTGTTTTTCAGCCACACTAAACAGCTAGTAACAAAATAGTATCATTTTGGCACATTTCTAACTTTCAAGCTTTCCAAGATCCTCTAGCATTTTCTCCCTTCAGTACCAATATATTTGCAAACATTTTACTGATCACTTTTATGATCTGATAATTATTCCATAAATAGTACAACCTGTACCATTAGAATTATATTTTATGAAGTACAAATGAATTGCCATTTTTGTGTTCAAACATCTCAATTCTGAACTTGTATGTTCACATTTAAGTGACAATTGTTCGTGGATATAGGTTGTAGATTTATTTCTTAGCACATTTTGCTACTTTTTTTTTACTCTACTAGTTTTTGGTTGTGTTACACTTTCTCTGAGATTTATTTCATATATTATAAAGCTCATATTCATAATGGAATTCCTGATGTATATTATATAGTAGAGATTAATCAAAATATTTATTTGCAATTGTATGAAAATATAAAATGTAGAAATGCTCTAAGGAAAAAACACACACACGTGTGCTGCAAAATAGCCATATTAATGGTGTTTGAACTACCATTGCTCAGATATATCCTAATTTCCTCTCTACTGTCTGGAAACAGACTTTTAACTCAAAGCAATGTTTCTCCCAAGAGAAGGATACAGAATCACTGCTTTCTTTTTACTGTATTCACAAAGTGCTTCTTCTGCCTAGTGGATTTACAAAGAAATAATTCCTTTGTCTGCCCCCTTAGGATTAAATTATCTACAAATGACATATGGAAGTATTGTATAATTTTACTTTTAGTGGAACTAAATAATGATGGATGATAACTTGGTATGAAGATATGTAATAGTGTTAGAATTATATAATTTGGTTAAATGATATAAATAAGATGAATAACAATTTATTTGTTTTGGTATGATACCCAGATACCACACTGTTCACACAATGATATGTTTGTATAAAGATTTAAAAAAAAAACTTTACCCAAAAAAAAGGATTAAATTATCTAGCATGGCTTTTCAGAAAAGAAATGCAAATTCCTTCTTTATAACAATTGCAAGAGGTGTTGACTAGATTGGAACACTCAGTTGTACCTCTTGTTCAAGGACTTATGTTCTAATTTGGAAAATTCTTTGAATGAAGAGTTGGAGAAGGTTGTATGACCAAGATTCATCCTGCATCTAAGCAATCCTTAATTCAATTATTGTATTCATTTGAAAGAGAATATCTATAGCACAGGTTTAACTGTTCATGGTGCTCTCTGAGTTTGGTCGTTTGCTTGCAGACATTTCATTACCAAACTAGGTAACATCTTCATTTTTCATATTTCAAGATCTCCATTAAGTTCTCTTTGCTGCCCATCAGCACTTGAATGTATGTGTTTCTTGTATTTTCTGTGCTTCAGAAAAATATAACTGAAGGGATCAGAGGCAGGAAAAAAGAGGATGGATGTTTGCAAAACTACAGATGAAATTCATACAAGGCCTTTTGCAGTTGATTAGAGGAGAAATTAAGTATTGACAAAGGAATTGCATTGTCACTGCTCCAATCCTCCCAGATCAGAACACGTGCGTAGAGGTACACAGACATAGTATATACAGTGGTACCTTGGTGCTCAACTGCTTTGAAGCTCATTGAATTTGGTACTCAGTGCATTTTGACATGAAAATTTTGTTCCAGTACTCATCATTTGTTTGGTATTCAATGCACAAACTAGAACTTGTTGGTATTGGCTACCTTGTAACTCACTACATTATTCCTTATGGGAAAAAAAATTGTTTGGTACTCTGTGCCTCCTGGAACCAATTAACGACGAGTACCAAGGTACCACTGTTTTTAGTGTTCATATGCATTAACATTATAACATGATTCCTGTAAAATAAAGACTACATATCATAGATTCTTATCCTTTTCATCAACATAATGAGAATAATTGGGGGCAGTTCTGGTAGATGAGAAGTATCATAATTTGGATAGTTAATCAACAATACAAAATAATTAATATCAACATGTTTGGATTAAGTATTTACAAGTGCTTAGCTATCCTTCATTTTCCTCTGTAGAAAAATGGGTACAGTCTAGTAGAGAATGAGTCTATCTGGACACATTTTATATATTGGGATCATATTAAGCCCAGGGTTGTTCAGGTTCCTGGGGCCTCAAGGAACAAATGCAAGGAAGAAATGAGTTTACATAATTATTATGCTGTTGGAACAGCCATTACAACTCCAGTTTTGCCACTGCCTTAAAGAAGAAGTAACATCTTACTCAGTCTGTTTGTTGTATATCTGTTTACGCACTTGTGTGAATGGTTAAGGTCTTGAAATATGTGGCTTCAGAAGACAAGGATGCCCTTGATCCAGCCTTTCCTTCTCAGATGTCCATTCTCGCCATAGGGAATAATAGGATCTGTTCACACTCTGGATAATATAAATATCTTGCAATCAGAAGCTCTGATTAATCCTAACACTAACCCTAACCCTCTGCTTCTATGAAGAGAGTTATTTGAGTTATTTGAACTCATATTCAAATGAACCTGCACAGAACTTCTATTTGCAATTTGCCATTCAGGGATTGGGGATTTGATTGGATGGAGTCAGAATCATAGTGCCTTTACACCTTTGTATCTTGGTAGAAGTGCCTGGTAAACAGTTTTATATTTGTATACATATCCATAACTGTTTCTGGCTCCCACTGGAAAATATCTACAAAATAGATTCTTAGCTCTTTGTGAACTGGCAAACAAGATGCCTAGCAGCTAAGCAATAATTTCTAGTTCTGGTTCTAAAAACAGCCTTTAGCTGTCTTAATGAGCCTTCTATGTCTCTATGGAACTGGAATTGGTTGGGAGAGCTGAGCTGCATATATGAAGATTAAGTACAGAGTGCTTACTTTTTACACACATATTGAATTGATATTAGTTTTCTCTGTAGTGCTGTTTCTGTAGATTGTTGTTTGAGAGGGATGAAGCTACAACATTTGATTTCCTTCCAGCAAACTGTGAAATATCTGTACAAACTTACAAAGTTGCAACTGTAGTGGAAAATACGAAACCCATCCATCTGTAATAGAATTTAGATGCCATCAGAATGCCGTTTGTTAATAATTTATGTTCAAAAAGGAAGCCCTACTCATGTTCCTTAATCTTCTGACAAATCACATTTGATTATTTACAGCACTGGCTTAGCATTAAAAGGATTGTGCTACACTGATATATGAATGGAGAGGATAGAATGGTTATCATTAATGGCATAAACATAATATTCATATTCTCCCTGATACCTTAATTAGTTCCATTAGAAAAAGGAATATGGACATACTTCTTTGCATTGAGTTCTGTCAACAGCAATTTTTAAAATTTTTGCTTTGTTGTTTTTAAGAGCCCCAGATTAAAGTTTTTGAAATAGATGGATGAAGGAAAATCTAAATTCCAGTCACTTAATAATTTAATCCAATCAATCACTCTAACCTTCTTCAGGTATTAAGTATCATCTTGTAAAGCATTAGCTGGAAGAGGACTGGAAGCACTTGGATAAACTCATAAGAAAATCCAAGAACTGAGAATAAGTAATTATTTTAAAAAATGAAAGCATTGCTGAAAAAAATTAAACTGACTAAGCATTTACATAAATATTTTTTTTTAAAAAATTAGTCCAATTTATAGAAACATGGTTCAAATCCCCATGTTTACTTTTCATTCCACCTTAACTAATGGATACTTGGCCCTCGGTTTTATCAAGAAGGATTATTTCCATCTATCCTTCATTTTTATAAAGATCAATTTATTCTTAACATTTTTTTAAACTGACAAATTAAGAACTCTCACCCATCTCACCTGATGGATTTTTGTGTCCAACCCAGGTACTCTTGGCAAGTCCTTGTTACAGATGTTTGATTTGTTAAACACATAGAAGGAACTGAAGCTGGTAATAACAAACAGCATTGTTTTTCCAGCAAATCAGACAAAAGCATTAGGTCATTGTTTGAGTTCATTAGTGGCCCACATAAGGGTATTTTAAAGAAATTTAATCCTGATAAAATGGATTTACTAGGGGCAGAAGGTTCTAATCCAAGGAATCCATTTAAATGGGATAATGCTTTGTTGGGAAGCTCATATTTACACCCTGGGAATTTTCCTTGATCCAATTTTACTATTTGGAATGCAGATGCAGAGAGTTTTCAGCTAACCCAGAATAATATGCCACTTTGTCCTTGATCATCCTGGAGAATAGCTTGTGAACAGTGACCCATGCTAAGATGATTTAGGAGACAATAATATACCATTTTACACTTATTTAGATGATTAAAAATATGCTATTTCCAACTACTATTAATTTGTTGCAAAAATAATGTATATATTTTTGAATAGATAAAATAAGTTATGCTTTGTACACAGGACTGTCCGCAAACAAATTTAGAATCTAAATATGGCAGCTGGTACATATATTGGCCGTCATTTTACTCCAAGTTCATTATTGGTATGAATAATTAGGAGACAAGAGCTTTCCTTTCTAATAGAAGCTAAAGATAACTGATCAAACAGTCAGATGGATATCCATCTGGAATGTTATGGAGGCAAAGGATAAAGTTCCCTTTAAACTTGCCCTCTTATTCCTTATAAATATCTGAAGGAAGTCTGAGACAAAATTATCTATTATTGCTATTGCTTGAGATCTTGGAGTGAGGGTGTGCAGTCCTAAATGAGACAGGAAATACACTTTGTTCTCATGGTTAGGATTTATCAATTTGCTAGCTCCATGGAAAGAGTAACATAGAAGCTTCTGAGACTGGTTAAGACATTTGGTGAAAATATATAATGGGCAGATATGTTAGGAAACAGGTGTTGCTCTTGGATGTTCTTGGTGCTGTACCTACCTGAATATTCTAATCCCAAACCTCAATCAAACCTCACGAAGCCCCAAATCCCACTTATTCCTCAAATCAGAGAGTTTGTGCTGTGTGGACTGGAGGTGCCTTGTAACAAGGATGGAGCAATTGGAGGAAAGCAGGTAGACTTGATCTCTGGAGGAAAAAGAAACCAGAAATCAATGACTCAAGATGGGAAAGGAAAATCAGAAAAGTGAAATCTCTGGAATGGACTTTGGCTAAAAGGGGATAAATCTGGTTTTGAGAAGGACAGGCCAGAAGTTAATGGAGGTGAAGTATAACTAAGGTACTGAGTTTCCAAGAGTATCAAAGCAGAATTATTTCCCCTTTTTCCTCCTCTTTAATTTATACACTGTAAGTTTAAATGCAAGGCAAAAACCAAAGCTCAACAAAACAAAATAAGTTTAATCCTATGTGAATAAAGAAAGAAGACAGTTGAGAAACTCCATATATATCATATATAAATATAGACACAATAAATGTGATTTGAGTTTGTAGAAGTAATTGTATATTTGTGTCTGGGTAAGTTCCTGTCCATTTTGCCCTCTCTGGCTGACAAACTGTTGTATAACCCTTAAAGGAAGAATCTTTAAGGAATTTAGTTTTATTCTGTAAGTGACATTTTTCTAATCTAAGATAATAACATATGCTTCATCTTGAGTTTTAATATTTTTAAGCTCTTTATGGGTTAGGGTAGGAACTTCAGCATGACCTTATGTGATCGTGAAAGTCTTTCATTGATTGTTTCCTAGAATTTTGCTACTATCAAGGCAATTGAAGTGAAGAAGAGGATCTCCTGGTTGATTCAAGTTTGATTAAGAAACTTAATCCTCCAGGAATAAGCAAACTCTGTATGATTTTCAGTCTATCAGGCATTTCAATTATTTTGTGTTTTCAACATAAAATATGTGGCATTTTAAGCACTAAATATAACATTTTAACTTTGTTGTTCTAATGGCTACCTAGTGAATTTAATTGCACTACAGCAGTTTTTATTTTTAAGGATATATGTGGTAAAATATAATATATAGCTTCCTTAAATGGTTACACATATAAATAAAAAAAACAGCTGCTTTACATACGGTAAAGATTTTCCTGATATTCAAAATGATACTGAGTGTGATTTAATATGGGATCTTGGTATAAAAGTATTTGATAGAAATAACCAGACAATATAAATTGACGAAGACTATGAAGATGCAAAGTTAGATGCAAACTAAATAAACCCACCAATGTTTGTTAGCAGATTTATTTATTCTAGGAGCAAGGTCATCCTAACACTCAGCATTCAACATGACAAGAGCTCATAGAATTGCTATTATTACTACAGCAGAGGGTTTCAAAGAAATAGAGTAATCAGTGTTTAAATAATCACTGAGAAAAACATAGCAACCGTCCTCTTACATAGTTCTTAAGTGATTGATGCTCTGCAGGCAACAACTGTCTTATTTCATCTGAAAAGCATATTATAGAAAGTAAGGTTATAAAAATAAAAGGCATTTTTAGTTTGCTAACTTTTTTAGACTTGTTGACAAGCCACTAATGGTGCTGTGGTACCAAATAACGCTTCTCCCTGCCATGAAATTTCCCTGATAGAGCAAGTATAAGAATACCATATAAATCAAAACATAGATTTAAAATCTAGAACAATTACCTATTACCTAACTATTTTCTTGGGTTCACACTCTGATGAAAAACCTAACATTTTAAAAAAGAAATTTAAAGTACTGACAAATGAGATTTTTTGTTGGTCAGGGTTGAAATGAACGGTCTTTGTTGCTCTCTGAGCTTGATGGCTTTCTTGCAGACATGTCATTACCCAAATTAGGTAACATCAGTTTATAGTTTGGGTAATGAAATGTCTATAAGAAAACAACCAAGCTCAGAGAGCACCAAGGAGACTTGAAACTCTTCAAGTTTCATAGTACAGGTAGTCCTCGACTTACAACAGTTCATTTAGTGACCGTTCAAAGTTACAACAGCACTAAAAAAGTTATTTAGTATGGTTACAACTTTTGCAGCATTCTCATAGTCACCCGATCAAAATTCAGATGCTTGGCAACTGCGTCATATTTATGACCATTGTTGTGTCTCAAGGTCATGTGATCAATTTTTGCAACTTTCTGACAAGCAAAATCAATGGGGAAGCCAGATTCACTTAACAACCGGGTTGCTAACTTATCAACTGCAGTGAGTCACTTACCAACTGTGGCAAGAAAGTTTGCAAAATTAAATGCAAAACTTATTTAGCAAATATCTCACTTAACAACAGAAATTTTGGGCTCTGTTGTGGTTGTAAGTTGAGGACTACCTGTATTAAATTTATATTTTCACTACCACAGATGAAAAATGAATTTGACTAGAGGTATATAATTAGCTCAAAAGAGATATTATCACTCCCTTCCCCAGGGTATCAGTTTTAAGTTACAAAACTAAAATAGATCCTCCTATTTTAGTTGACTCAATTAACTTTAATGCATTATGGGATAAAATTCATAACAGTTGACTCTAAAAAGTCGAATCTTTGAAAAGTCTGTCTATCATATCTTATGGTTCATTTTTAAACAAATGCCATTCCATTTTGTTGGAGAATAGCATCTTGCAAAAATATTGCTTTCACTGTTTTTGTCTGAATTTTTAATTTTATGTAAATGCCTTTAAGGCTTTCTTTATTTTTTGGGGGGTAAAAACCTGTCTCAGAAGCAACTTTAGTTGATTATTCAGTTGTATGCATCTTTTTCAGACTTTACAGCTTCCCCTGATTTGTTCTTTTGTTTTCTATTTTTGAAACAGAGAAGAATCACACCTTTTTGTAAATGACTTCCTTTAGATAGATTCTCACTCACATGCTTTGGGGAAAAAAACAAACTGGCTGCTTTAAAATCTGCTAAAATTATCTAAAAATGGTTGCCTCAAGAAAATCACTGCATTTCACACTATATGTGGCAGCATAAGAAACATGTCACCTTCAGTTAATCAACCTTGTTTGTCCACTGTTAAGGTCTAGATTTGAACCAGTGTGTGGTTCCCATAAGAACCTATTTTTAGTTGTCAAGTGCTGAACCTAAGACAAATACAAGTAAGTGAGAAATTCCAGGAAGAGAGGCAATGGTGCTAGGGATTTGCAAGTCTGCTTATGGCTATTTATAGTAATACATTCCTCCAAGGCTTTCCAGATTCCATTTCTAAAATATTTACCATTTACTAGAAAATGATCTCTTAAAAATTATGGACCCAGCTGCATCTTTAGAGAAGGTTAACTAACTAGTGTGGGTCCGTAGTGTGTCCAATTTGATCAGAAGCTGAATATCCTGCCGTCTGTCTTCCCATTAATACTGAATTAAAAACATAGTTTTCCTTTCCACCCACAAAAAGTAACTAAGTAACTTGCTGGTGTCCCCACTCCTCCACAAATCCACATATGGCCTATATGTATTTATATATTGTCTAATGGTTTGCCGAAACACACCTTCCCTGTGAGAGGTGGGAGTGATGAAGTAATTGGATAGTTAACATAGCAGCAAGCTTGCATTCAAAAATCTCTGGGCTGGGTTGCTGAGTCCCATATTTGCATTCCAAAATGTTCCCACGGCTATGACTCTCTGATATGCTGTTAAACTTCTGAGAAGGAGGATGAAAAACAACAGACCTAAACAATGCATGTGGGACATTGATTGCAAAAGACTAAATAAAGCTAGATATTTGCAGGACTGTGCTATGCTTTGGAAATAATGTAGAAAATGAAGTTTAGGAGCACTAAGGAGCAGTCACTATTTTACCAGGATTATACGGACTACTTTTTACAATTGTCAAATAATTCTGGAAAAAGACACAGCTGTTTAAAAAAACTGCAGACAGGTGTGGCATTCATGTTCCCATAGGCCTGGAAACAGCTTTTTGGAACTGAATCCAAAGTATTTTGCAGTCTTAATTTGCAGTTCCAAAGTACAAATGCATCAACTCAATCCTGATACATCCATCTGAAATTTAACAACTGCAAATAATAATAATATCATGATTAATGTTAAAGTTATCTTTACCAAATACAGATAGTTCTCGACTTACAACAGTTCATTTAGTTATTGTTTGGAGTAACAACAGCACTGAAAAAAGTGACTTACGACCATTTTTCACATTTATGACCTTTGCAGCATCCCCATGGTCATGTGATTTACATTCGGATGCTTGACAACTGGTTCATATTTATGATGGTCGTAGTGTCCCAAGGCATGTGATCCCCTTTTGCAACCTTCCAACAAGCAAAGTCCATGGGGAAGCCAGATTCACTTAACAACCATATTACCACCTTAACAACTGCAGTGATTCACTTAACAAATGTGGCAAGAAAAGTCATAAAATGAGGCAAAACTCACTTAACAATTTCTCACTTAGCAACATATATTTTGGGCTCAATTGTGGTTGTAAGTTGAGGACTATATATACATTAATCAAGAGTACTTTTATAATTCAGAATAGGGGATAGGTTTATCAGTGGACAGAATATACATTGATATTAAAATAAATGGAAAATTGCAGTTTTAAGGAACACATTTCTATGCCATTTTTCCATGCCAACATAGGATTAGGAAGTGTACAATGACAAAATGGTTTTCAATAACTATCAGGTTTAATATACTGTACATACCTGGTCATAATTTGTCTCTCATAAAATTTTATAATAAGGTAGCACTAGTAATAGCACTTAGATTTATATACCACTTCACAGTGTTTTTACAGCCCTCACTAAGCAGTATACAGAGTCAGCATATTGCCCCCAACAATCTGGATCCTCATTTTACCCTCCTCTGAAGGATGGAAGGCTGAGTCAACCTTGAGTCTGATAAGATTCAAACTGCCAAATTACAGGCAGCTGGCAGCCAGCAGAAGTAGCCTGCAGCCCAGTGCGGCACTTCATAAGCAAAAAGATATTTTCACAAACTCACCAACTCACCTGTAATTTCTACTATGTGCGTTGTGAGGTAATTGCTCATGGGAAACTGATAAGATTAGAGAGTAGTAGAAAAGATATTTACATATATTGGCAGTGGTTGTTCTGAGATTACACAATTAAAGGTAAAAGGTAGAGGAGTCTCTATGGATTTTACTCTGCAAGTCATTGTCGGATATAGACGGCAGCGCTCATCTCTGTTTCAAGACCATTGAGCCAGTGCTTCAGAAGACATTTCCATGGTCACATGGCTGGCATGACATCACAGAGTGCTGTTACTTTTCCACTGGAATGGTATCTATTTATCTACTTGCATTTGCATGTCTTCAAACTGCTAACTTGGCAGGAGCTGGAGTGAGGATGGGAGTTCATCCCATTGCATAATTGCTGAGCCATTGCCCTTGAGATTGTAGAATTAGATTTTTAGGAAATTCCTTTTTAAATTTTTCAGATTCCCATCCATGTATGAGTGTAATCCAATATTTTGTATAATAAAGCTCAGGAGTGTTATTTCTTCCAAATATTACTTAGTGGCCTCAGATTCAGAGGTTTTGTAGAAATTGATGATTATTTTTTTCTTTGCTAAGAACAGTTACAAGATGGCCTGTAAGTCTGTGAAAAATTAAAGATGCCCTTTTATACAGTGAATGAAAGTCATTGGTGGGAATGATCCTTTGCAATACTTTGGATAATTTCCATTCATTCCTTTTAATGACCCAGTAGTTTTTAAATTGATTTCAGAGGAATTCTGGTTCTACTTGGAATCCTCTCAAGGGAAGATTAGTAATTATAACTTGGACAACAATTTGTCTGAAATGCTTTAGGGTTTCCTGTCTGAGCAGGGGGTTGGGCTAGAAGACGTCGAAGCTCCTTTCCAACTCTTGTTATTATTCTCTTCTCTTCTCTTCTCTTCTCTTCTCTTCTCTTCTCTTCTCTTCTCTTCTCTTCTCTTCTCTTCTCTT
>JANHFL010004379.1:28056-40482 GCA_032468155.1 Oxyrhabdium leporinum
CCATAAACCCATCTGATTTCTTAGTGAACTTATCAAAACAATTTGTTTTCCTTTTGGGAAGATGTGGTATTTGTTGTTAGTCATAGCAGTGCAGAAGATGGTCTGGAATTTATTTGCAAATGACATTTTGAGTCTCTAGAGTTAGATGCATAAGTAGGTCACATGTAAGGGAACACAGTTGCTTGTTACACACACACACACACACTTTCCTTGTTTCAACTTCATGTTCCAAAAGTAGGAGGACCATCGTGTAACTTAGATTTAAGAAGTTTTTCATCAGCTTGAAGTATTACAGATTCACTCTTCAAAACGACTTTGACCAATTTTGAGCATCTTGGCTGGGGACTTCTGGGAGTTGAAGTCCATAAGTCTTAAAGTTGCCAAGTTTGTAAAAGACACTGCCTCGGTGCATTTCAGGGTCTTTCCGCCACAGGGGAGACAACAATATTTTAGCACAGTGATGGATGCTGGCTATATTGAACTTTGAGGCCACAAACATGAAGAGTTGTTAGTAAATTGTAATTTCAGATCCCAATCCATGTAAAAATGGCTGCTATTTTGCTTTTTTTTTCACATTGACCCCTCCAAAAAGAAAAGAAAAAAGAACAAGTGTTAAACAGCCTTTTTTTTTAACCTGAGAAACAAACACTGGTTAATATCAATGAAGTAGATGGACCTAAAAGTTTCTTGTGGGGAGCTGAGGGTAAAATTGGTCCTTACATCCTTTGGAATATTTAGGCAAACGTTGTATTCTTTAAAATTTTGAATACTCCCCTTACAGGGGTTAATTTCCTTATTTCTGAGGGTATAAAGCAGGGGTCTCCAACCTTGGCCACTTTAAGATTTGTAGATTTCAACTCCCAGAATTTCCCAGCCAGCATGGACACCCCTGCTATAAACAAATGAATAAGACTTTTAAACTAAGGTGAAGACACTCTCCCCCTTAATATATACAGATACGCACACAGACACAGAATTATATATATTTTGATATCACTCTCTTGCTTTTCTTTTCTTTTTCCTTTTCTTGCTTCCTGGTTGGTAGTCACAGACGGTTTATCAGGATTGAGCAAGGAAAGGCAATAGCAAAAAAGAGAAACGTAAGAAGGGAGAGCAACTCCTGTGTTGTCTACAGAGTGTGAAAGCCAAATCATGCTTTAAGCCAAGATTGTGCCTGTCTTCCTCTCTTCCCCATTAATCATTGTCTGGCACCCCTCCTTGCAACATGCATTTTCTCTTGTTGGTGTCTAGTCAGTTGCAAATTTCAGATGATATTTGCTAGATGGTAGCTTGCTGGATGCCACAGAAGTCTGGCCAAGAAACAGACACACACACCCCTCAAATAGTGGCTTAGCTGTCTGGTAAACCTTGAGGAGGGTGACATGGACTGTTTTACTCTGGCTTTAAAAAAAAACACAGTCTTCGTACAAGACTGTGGCTCATGGCCAGTGATTTTAATGTTTTGCTTAGAATATTTTGCAAGAGGTCACAGCAAGTGGCAGCCCTTGGTCAATTCTGATTCAGCTCAAAAAGTAAGCAAGACTGGAGTTTCTCAAGGAAAAAAAATGGAGAACCACTTTACTGGGATGGTATAGGTCTCTTTCCTTGGGCAGTGGGTTGGACTAGCAGACTTCTATAGCCTGTGATTACAGTTGATCCCTCCCTGGATGGGAGAGCAGAAGAAGGAGGTGGAGAAGCAGAAGGATATGGATGTGTCCATGTAGCTTTTAGGAATTGCGTTCGATTCAAGGGAGGTTCTATCTAAGACCAGCAAAATCAAGTTGCTCCTGGAAGCTGCAATGAATGTCCAGCACAAAAGAGTGGTGTGTGTCTCTCTCTCTCTGTGTGTGTGTATTTGTTTTCTCACAGCTATTGATTCTTGACTTTCTTTTCCTGCAGACACGTGGCATAGGCTTGCTTTGGGCACCTTCATTTATTTATTCTCTCAGTTTATATAGCCACCCATCCCAACAACAACAACAACAACCTTCTTGACATACTGGCAGCTGAAGACAAAGCCAACTGTAATCATAAAATAGACAAAAACACAGTGATGGGTTCACCAAACCTTCAGGCCTTCAAAGACTTACTAGGAATGCTAGCAGGGTTGGGGCCATATGGATCTCCAAGGGCATGGGGTGCTGGAGGGCTCATGCTGCCACAGGGAAGGCCTGTTTTAATATGCAGCTCTCATCCTGCTGGATCCAGTGGGACAGACAGAAACAGACAGGGTTTTGTCTTGTAATGGTGTCTCACTGATAATTTTTCACAATGTGGTTGTGGGTGCTTGGTGCAGCTGGCAGCGAATGAATCCTGAATTTCGCAGAATGTCATGGTCTTGCAACTTTCTCAGCCTCTTTCTTTCCTTCCAGTTTTCTTCTACTTTCCGCAGCAAGTTTTGTTCAGTCAGTGGATGGGATAATTGCCAGAATGAGCTCTTGACTTCTCTGAGTCGTCTCCCTCTAGATCTCATTATGTTTTGAAAAGTCTGCTGCCCTCGGAAAACAAGTCTATTTTTTTAGCTTACTATCCTCTCTTATTCTGGAAGTCTTTCTATGTCCCTTTCCTTGCATCTCCCAGAAGGTCTGTCATTGTCAGGTGGAAATCTGTGCATTTACTTTTAAAAGCATAAAGCTCAGAAATTCGATAATGAAGGAAAGAGTGAATTGATAGGACCATCCAAAGTATAATCTGTTTTTCTTTGTAAAGAAATCCTGTGACCATTATAAAAGAAAAGAAAAAGAGGTTGGACATTCATCTCTTGGTGGTGTTGGTGGTGTTCAGTCACTAAATTGTGTCCTACTCTTCACAACCCCATGGACCACAGCATGCCAGACTCCTCTGTCCTTCACTGTCTCCTGGAGTTTGCCCAAATTCATGTTCATTGCGTCGATGACACTATCTAAGTATCTCATCCTCTGCCATCCTCTTCTCCTTTTGCCCTCTGTCTTTCCCAACACCAGGACCTTTTCCAGTGAGTTCTATCTTCTCATTAGGTTGACAAAGTATTTGAGCATCATCTTCAGTGTGTGCCCTTCCACAATCGGAACTGATTTCCTGATTTGATCTCCTTGCAGCCCAAGGGACTCTCAAGAGTCTTCGCCAACACCACAATTTGAAAGCATCCACCTCTCAAGGACGGTTTAATTGGTTTTCCAGAAGAATTGGATTACCCGAACCTTCTCTGATTTAAAGAAGGAGATAATTGAGAAGGGATGGGGAGGGGAAAAAAAGATCTAAGGGCATTTGTCTTGAATTACAAAATGCATGGAAAAAAGATTTCCCATTTCTTTATGAGCAACCTTTAGTTCTTGAGCTCCAATCACCCTCAGAGGTCCCAAACACAGAACAGGGCTTTAGGGTAAGTAGAATTGTGCCCTTAATCCTTGTATTAGAGTGCAGTGGTGTGCAGAATGGAGAAATCCAGGTCTAGAATATGACATTTTTCTTCAGGACTCTTCTATTTTTCTCTGAGAATGGCCCACTTTAGCTGGGGAATTCTGGGAGTTGACGTCCAGATTTCTTGAAGTTGCTAAGGTTGAGAAGTATGCTTTAAATCATTTCACCTGCAGATGGAAGGGAAGACTCAAGAAAAGAATCCTGGTACTTCTGTGTTGAATTTTTAGGGCTACTTGTGTGAATTCGATTGTTCACTTGCATGGGCTCTCCTTGTAAAAATAAGCTGGTCTTAATTTGATTTTATAATCCTGATGAGGAGACCGTTGCCAACGGAAGTTGGTTTTTATCTAACTAAGTTGTTGCCTGGTTGCGAGATAGGGAGCTGATTTGCAAGTCTGCAGCAATCTCGGCTCCCCCCCTTCCCTTTTTTTTCATCAGAGCCCTGGTTTCTTTGGTCTCCAGGGAGGCCTTTAAATCTACCTGCTAGAAGAGAGCCTTGGTTTTCTGTTGAAAGGTAGTAATAAATGGAACATGGTACCGAAAAAGCGCTGTGAAAAGTCTAAAAGAGGTTCACATTTGCCGGCTGATAAATCCCTGATGCCTTTAAAGGTTCGTGCTGCGCCCTCAGTTCTCCCTTGTCAGAAGATTTTGTATATCGACTGAACTCAGCAGCAGCTGCCCGAGGGGGAGCCAAGGCCATCTGCCAAGGCTTCCTTATATTGATAGAGGTCTTTAGAAGAGGTGACATCTGGGAGGGAAGAAAAGAGGAGGAAATGAGAGAATGAAGCACATCTGTGTTGACAGGAATGGCAACTGCCTGGGGTACTTTACTTAGAATCACAGAACGCTAGCGCTGGAAGGGACTTTGGAGGCCTTCTAGTCCAACCCCCTGCTCGAGGCAGGAGTCTTATACCATGCCAGACAAATGGTTGTCCCAACTTTTTTCTTGAAAATCTCCAGTGATGGAGCACCCACAACTCTGGGAGGCAAACTGTTCCGCTGATTGATCGTTCTCCCTGTCAGGAAATTCCTCCTTATTTCCAGGTTGGATCTCCCTCTGATGAGCGTCTACCCGTTGCTTCTTATCCTGCCCTCAGGTGCTTTGGAAAATAAATTCATCCCCTCTTCCCAGTGACAGCCTTACAACTACTGGAAGACGTCTGTCATGTCTCTCCTAAGCCTTTTCTTCAGTAGGTTAAACATTCCTAGTTTCTTTAGCCGTTCATCGTACAATTAAGCCTCCAGATCCCTTACCTTCTTTGTTGTTCTTCTCTGCACTGTTTCTAGAGCCTCAGCATCCTTTCTTGTATCATGGTGACCAGAACTGGACACAGTATTCCAAATGTGCCCTGCTAGTGCATATAGGATGATACTATCCTACTTTAGCAGGGTTTCTTTATCAAGACAGCCGGAGAATTGAGAGTGGTAATCTCTTCCATCTTCTTCCTTCTGTTGAGCAAAGAATGGAAGGCAAACTGCTATGGTTTCTGTCAGATCTGGGTCTTGGGACAACCCAGAAGTGTCATGCTACTTATCATTGACAGAGAATGGTGGCCCAGATCTATGCTTTCTTATGCATCTAAAGAGGTCCAAAGCTGAGTTCGAGCATCCATAAATTGCAATTCTAGGCAGACAGAGATTTGTCTACTCTTCAGATCTATATGGTCACTCTTAAACAGACCTCCTAAATCCCTACTCTCAAGCACATTTTGAGAGTCACCAACTGCCTGCAAGATCAGTTGAAGAAACATCAGCTAATCTTGAGAAGGGGTTGAAATAGCATCATCTACTATTGCTGGAAATAGTAACTGACTGCCACTTCACAAGCCATTGAGTGGGCAAAATATAGTCGACTCATTGCATGTTACCACTCACAGTAGTGCTTTGCTTTTGCTATTGAGTAGAAAGCTAGAACTTCTGAAAATGGGTATCCTGCAGCATCCTGTGCTGTGGGTAACATTTGTCTTACATATTCATTAGGCTGGCTTTTGATAATCTTATTTTAATTTATCTTTTTGGCTGGTTTTCTGGACTGGCTGAGGTCACTGCTAATGGAAATCATTTGCATAGCATCTTACTTCACCGAAAAGCTCATTCAAATTCAGGATAGGCTCCCTGTACCATTGACATTCAGACAGGCAAGCTCTAGACTGCATTCCATGGCTTGAATAAATGCAGAGAGAGAATCTGATGGCATCATAATATTTATACTTATTTCATGCTTTATTTGCAGTACCTGATTTTCTGGAAGGCTGAAGGAGACCCAAAGAGGGATGATTCCTCTCAGCTTTGAAGGAACCTTTAAAAACTTTCCAAAATACAGGAAATAAATTGATTTCCTCCTCCCCACCCCAAAATTGTTGTTTCCTGTCATATTTCAGAATTTGTCACTGGAGGCATGCAAGTATTAGTGGCATTCTTCCTTTAGTGCATATTGTAGCTCTCCTTTCTGACTTTCCCTCCACCCTAAGCCTGTCCAGTAGGGAGGTAAGTGTGACCATTCACAGTGATCTCTTTTAAAAAGTAGGTGTTACAACGACATTTCTTCTAAATGTTATTGCTGCTTAAATGGAAATAACTTGAGAAATAATACGTAGATATCACCTCTTTATTGCCCTTGATAACCATCCAGTTGCAGATTCCGATAGGTGCTATGACTATTTAAGATCATTAAAAGTTTCATCTCATCCAAGTTACATCGACCACACCTAGAATACTGCATCCAGTTTTGGTCACCACACTATAAAAAAGATGTTGAGACTCTAGAAAGGATTTAGAGAAGAGCAACCAAGATGATTAAGGGACTGGAAGCTAAAACATATGAAGAACAGTTGCAGGAACTGGGCATGGCTAGTCTAGTGAAGAGAAGGACCAGGGGAGACAGGATAGCAGTCTTCCAGTATTTGAGGGAGAGGAGGAAGGGGTCAAGCTATTTTCCAAGGCACCCGAAGGCCAGACAAGGAATAATGCATGGAAACTGATCAAGGAGAGATTCAACCTGGAAATAAGGAGAATTTTTTGACAGTGAGAACAATCAACCCAGTTTGCCTTCGGACATTGTGGGAGCTTCATCACTTCAGACTTTCAAGAAGAGATTGGACTGCCATTTGTCAGAAATGGGGCAGGGTTTCCTGCTTGGGTGGGGGGTTGGACTAGATGACCTACAAGGTCCCTTCCAACTCTGTTAGTCTAATCTAATCTAAACTTCTGAACCTTCTGAAGAAAAAGCTTCTCCTCAGACATAAAATGTCATCTGTGCTCAAAGGAAAACCGATGTGTGAATATTGCAGGCGCTTTAGGTCAAATAAAAATGTTGCCTTTAAGCATTAGAAGGTATCCATTTTTGACAATTGAAATAAAGGAGGAGCTGAATGTTTTGTTTGTGAATTTGTAGCGTTTTATTGTAGGCTTCCTACTGAAGGGTCAAACAAGAAGTTTGTGTAATGTGGAATTAATTTGCTCTCTGTCTTTTCAGTGGATTTAACTCCCTGTTCTATTCTGGTCTAACTCAATATTTTATATACAAGTCACTTCACATTGTTGTTGCTGCAACGATAAAGACAGAGGTGACTTCTCATTAGTGGATTAAATGATTAAAAGAGACGGAAGAGAGATTCAATAATCGGGTATTAGTGGGACTTTTGTGGAACAGCAGTTCTGGATTTCCTTTATAGCCAGTCCAGTTACCCTTATTCTTACATCCGACACATCACACTTGATCACCTTTCCATGGCCCTTTGATCTAGCCGATATGCAGGTCAAACCGGCTATGGAACCAGTTTCACCCCCGTCCACATCAGCCCATCCTGCTCATTCAAACACGGAAGGTATGCTAAAACCCTATCAGTCAAAAAGGAAGGAGCAGGAAGAGGGCTTTCTCTGTCACTGCATTGTGGAACACCCTGACCTCAGAGGTGAGGAAAGACCCCAATTATTTGGCTTTCTGCAAGGAGCCAAAACTTGGCTCTACGGCTTTGTGTGGGGAACACAAAGGCCCACACAACCATGGGGCTGGCAGCCCCTATGAGAACTCCCCACCCCCCCACCTGTATTAACAACTACTACCCATCTTAGAAATTTTTCACCTTTGGAAACCTTTATAATGTTTTTATAATTATACAATTTTTAATCCCATATTATTCTGATTTTAATGTTTAATTGTATTGATACTGCACACCGCCTAGAGCCCTTTTTTGAGGGAGTTGGGCAGTTAAGACATATGAAATATTTATCATCCACCAATCCATTCTCTCCCTCCCTCCCTATCATATCTATCTACATCTGTCATCTATCTAATCTGTCATCTATCTGTATCTATCTAACCATCTATCTAAATAGGTCTCTGTGTATCCAGAGACAGTGCTGAAATCAGGAGGAGCTTAGCTAGAGCTGCTTTTGTGTTTTTTGCAGGTGATTGAAATTGATAGTACGTGGCTGCTGGAAGTGGCCCCTCACTACTACAAAGCCAAAGAACTGGAAGACGCCTCAACCAAGAAACTGCCCAAGAAAATGGGGAAGACACGGGAAGAGCTGGGATAAAAGAAGAATTTGCTTTCAGTTCTGACTATTCTGGGCTCAATAGCACCTTTGGACACTTTTTTGTAGAGGTGTATAGTTTTACAGTTATTCAGAGGCATAGAATAAACACTTTTTTAAAATAAGCTTCCCCGTGTTATTTGCTTGCATTTTCTTTCGCGACAAATTTAATCTTTTAGAAATCAATTTCTTCTTTGAAAGGACTCTTTGGAACGCATACAAACAGAATTCAGTGTTTAAATCATCTTCAACATTTTAAGACAATATTACAGCATCATTGTCTTTGTATCCTGCCTTTTTGTAGGATGTTAAGGCGACGATCCATGGAAATTTTCTCTCATTTTATCCTTGTTATGGCTGAGTAGGCACTTGAATCTCATTCTCCTATTTGGGGCACTTTGAACCCAGCATCAAGCTAAGTCTTTCAGTTCCACTAAAGCAAATAAGAACTTTGATTTTTCTCCATTTTGTTGGATGATAGGGTAATAAGCAAGAACAACCAGTTATGCATGACACTGAGAAGCTACATTCCCACACCTGCTAGAAATCTTAATAAATCTCAGCAGCATATCATATAAACTTTTCCATAATTCAATACCAGCAAGCAGAGAACCTTTGTAGTATGTAGCGTGTTTGATTCCATGCACCTCTCACAAAGGCCGAATGTATGTGTTCAAAGATGCTAATACAATAGACAGAATAGCATGTAGATATCTGCTGCAGGTAGCATATTCTGAAAATAATTCCGGAAAAATTTTCAGAATATGCCACCTGTAACACATCACAAATTCAGACTGAAGGCAATTTTCCATTCCAGACTTGAGACATTTGATAAGAGGGCAATTATGCAACAAACCAAAACAAACTCAGTTCTTCATTGGGTTTATACTAAATATTAGATTTATAACACGGCAAAACTTAACATTTTTGTAGCTTTCTCAAGGAATTTTGAATATAAAATTATTGGAATGTTTAAGAATATTGAAAACAAAACTACAGGCAAGTCCTCAAATGTACGACCACAATTGAGCCTGAAAATTTTCTGTTGCTAAGCGAAGCAGTTGTCGAGATTTGCAGCTCATTTTACGGCCTTTCTTGCTGTAGCCGTTTATGTGAATCGTGGTTATTAACCAAATCTTTCCCCCTCGATTTAGCTGGCTGGGAAGGTTACAAGTGGTGACCACATGACCCAGGGACAACGCAGCTGTCATAAATACATGTGAATTGTCAAGTAGGGGGCTGCGGTGGCTCATGTGGTAAGATGCTGGGCCTGCGCACTGCTGAGGTCGGCAGCTCGATTCCCGTGAGCAAATAAACTGCGTAGGGACAAGAAAGGAGCCTCCTGATTGACTATCAGCATTCAGGCATCCCGCGGGTAAATACCACCTGAAAAAAATCCTTTCAGAGACAACCAGCCATCTCGGTGATCCCTGACTAACACGTGCCATATGCTCAAACACCCCCCCCACCCCAAAGTTGCCAAGTGCCCAAATTTTGATCACCTGACCATGGGGAATCCTACAACAGTTGTGTGAAAAATGGTCATAAGTCACTTTTTTTCAGTGCTATTGTAACTTTGAATGGTCACTATAGCAAACTGTTGTAAGTCTGGGACGACCTGTACAGCCTTTGTAGCTCTATTTCACCCCCCATCCATACATGTGTCTCAGGCTCTAGGAAGAAGGCAATGGCAAACCCTCTCTGAAAAAAATCTGGCCAAAAAATTGCATGGACCCAGGAGTCAAGCCTGACTCAAAGGCATTAAGTTTTACATGGAATTCAATCTTCAGAATTAAAGATGCTGGTCGAATAATGGTTTTCTGCTTTTCCAGAGCTGTAACATCAGAGCTACAAATATCTAGGCAGCAACAAGACACAGAAAACTCTTTCCTGTGCCATAGCGTTCATCTGGATTTTTGCAGTCTAAATGGAGTAGCCCTTTCACTATGTTTTTACTCCTTTCGTATTTCCTACTGGCTTTTTAAATTCCATTTAGCGTCATTATTTTTTCATAGGTTCATTGTGACACTCATCCTCTATTCCTTCTTTCACACCCCAAACAGCCTGAATAGCAAGAGCTACCGTTGAAGGAAACCAGCTATGCTTACACATTTTTCATGCCTATGAAGAAAGATTTGGGGTAGGGACTTCATTGTGATGTTTCATGGTTACCAGGCCTCTGATCTCATTACAGATGAAGGGAGGTGAAATTAATTGCCTCCTGGCAGTATCTTTAGCCTAAGGCACAATTAGACGCTCTTCCAACGTAAACTTTTTTTTATTATTATTATTATGTACAATATTAGATTGCAGTCATCTTTACAGCACTTACTAGTGCAACGAACAGCGCCAACATGGGGCAACAGCCACACTATACAGAAGAAACACAGATATACAATGAGTTGTTTAGTGGCATCCTCCTTATCACACAGGTAGATGAACCAAGAGAGTTATTGACAGGAGAGCAAGGCTTCAACTCTCCCCTATAGACCCTTGATGCCCCTTGCTGCTAACCAGCCACGGCAAAAGTGATGGCCTCTGGTCTGACAGCTCCAGGCCCAGCAAGGAGGCTACAGCAAGGTTTTTCAGCTTGTTCTGAAGTGGCTGAGAGGGCATGAGCTGAAAGGAAAGAAAACACAAAAGTTGGTTACTACAGATTTGCTTCCTTGCCAAAATCCAAGCAAAGACTTCGGGGAGGGGCAGTTTGAAATCACATCAGCATCACCTCCTTCAATACCGTTCGTGCTCGGAAACTCACCTTGCTTACTTTGTGACACTTAATTAACCCTTGTGGATTTAAGAAGAAAGTGGAATAGGCATCGTAAATTCTGGAAGAGGAATTAAATGAAAATTAGCCAAGCAAAACCACATTCTGCCGTCCTCTTTAAGACAAATACAGTGGTAGAATTATAGTATGTTTTGAGTAATCTATTTTATTCTGTCCTAAACAGCTTAATCTTAATTGCACTTACATCACAGACCAATAAGCATAGCAAATCAGTCCATATTAAGGAACGATTCAGAAGACCAGTCCCGATGCCAAACGGGAATAGTAAATCAGTAGAAAAAAATTATTTGTAGCTAGGGGTGGAACTGTGGACTCCTTGATATTCTCTGAGCTTGGTTACTTTCTTGCAGACGTCTCATTACCCAACTAGGTAACATCATCAGTGCTAGTGCTAGTGGATTAGTGCTGAAGATGTTGTTTACTAGTTGGGCAATGAGATATCTGCAAGAAAACAACCAAGCTCAGAGAGCACCAAAGAGTCCACAGAGAAATAGCTCAGAATAGAGTTAGAAATAAGCAAGATTAGGGCATTCTATGCCTGCTTTTCTATTTCAGCCTAAAAGATTACTATCTCATCGGAGGTGCCTCACCTGTAAAATTCAGGTTTATTCCTGAAGAAACGCATCAGGAAGATGTGGAAAGGCAGCCCTCTAATCCGCCACCGCACTTGGATGCTCCAGTTTTCAGGATGTTGCGTCACCTTCATCACCTCTAGGTGCATATGAACAAAATAGTTCCAGGCCACAAAACGGCACAAGACAAGAGCCAGTTGGTATATCATTAGGCCACTGGTGGTAGAAGCAAGAAGAGAATGGTTCGAATAGGGATCTCCTTTGTCACCTCACTGCGGAAAAAGCTACAGGTAGTCCTTGACTTACGAACACAACTGAGCCCAAACTTTCTGTTGCTAAATGAGACTTTTGTTAAGTGAATTTTGCCCCATTTTACCACCTTTCTTGCCACTGCTGTTGAGTGAATCACTGCAATTGTCGAGTTAGTAACACGGTTGTTAAGTGAATCTGGCTTCCCCATTGACTCTGATTGTCAGAAGGTCGCAAAAGGTGATCACGTGACCCTGGGGCACTGCTACCGTCATAAATGAGAGTCAGTTGCCAAACGTCTGAATTTTGATCACCTGACCAGTGTGAAAAACGGTCATATGTCCATGTTGTTCAGTGACATTGTAACTTAGAATGGTCACACAACTAATGTCCTTATAAGTCAAGGACTACCTGCACTTCCTTATCTATACATCAATGCATATTTAAATAATTCTCTCACCGTGGATTTCCCATATACATCGAATTATGTCTTATACATCTATTTCCTACCTTGTCCCATGTAAGACAGGTGACTACAGCAGAGTTCCCCAACCTTTCTGGGTTTGTATACCGGCTTTAGGGGGGGGGGGGAGAGAAGATGGTTCCGTGTAGCCAGCAAGCATGCATGCATGCAGCTCACGCAAATGTAGCACATGCAGTGGTGGGATTCAATTTTTTTTTGCTACCAGTTCCGTGGACGTGGCTTATTGGTCATGTGACTGGGTGGGCATAGCCACATCTGCACCCCATTTTGGGCGTAGTAGGCCTCCCTGCAGCCTCCTGGGAGCACAAACGGGCTGTGGGGGGAGGGCTGCGCCACCCCACCCCCCATGCCCTGTTTTGGGCCTAGTGGGCCCTCCCTGCAGCCTCAAGGGAGCCACA
>JANHFL010004379.1:63480-74376 GCA_032468155.1 Oxyrhabdium leporinum
AATTGGAATAAAATACAATAATTTAATATATAGATAAATAAAATATGATAAAATTATATTTCGGTATCACCCCTACAATCTACCCCAATCAGTCCCACATATGCCAATCTCAAATGAACCATTTTGCTTAAGTATTGTGCTGTGTGAAATGTTATTTTCAGATTCTGGCCGCACATAAGGTAAGTTGTTTTGATATGGGGATCCCAATGGGTTTTCATTTGGAATATAGACCAAGGTACCTGTCTCTTACTCTCTTATATAGGCAACAATCAAATAGGATGTGAGCCAGGTTTTCTACCTCTGCCCCTCCGCAAATGCAGAGACGTCCATTGTAGGGTATAGAATGGAATTTCCCATATCTGACCATTGTGTCAAGCTGTTCGAATCTCACTCATGTAAATATCTTCCTAAGATGTTTTGGCAGTTGTAAATTCAAATGGCTATCTATTTGAAAAGTATGTTGTATTTGCTCAGCCATTTCAAGTTACCTAGCTTACTAAGGAAAGCTATATCATTTTGTGCTTCTATATCCTTAATTCTTTGGGAAGCTCTTTTTAAAAATCATTCTCCTGTTACACAAGAGACAGGCCACAGCTTTTTACAAAATGTGCTAGTTTGGTGATCCAGGAGATTTGTGATTGTGATTTTATTTGCTCTAGTAGACATAACTTGGGAAGTCTATCAGTCTCCATTTCATTGACTTTGTACCAGTAGTTATATGCTCTAATTTTGGATAGTGCATGAATTGTATGAATTCCCAATCCAGTTCTAACTGCTATAGCAGATATTCTTAGATCTACACCCAAAATACTTCTCAAATGCTGGGACTGTATTTGTTCTAGTACTGTAGTCAAGTATAGACCCCAAACGTCTGCTCCATAGAAGAGCATAGGGGTTAAGGTTAGGGTTAGGTCCCTGGGTCTGTTTTTTTCCTTTTTTGAAGATGGAAACCACATCAGCTCTTTTCCAATCCTCTGCTAGTTCCCCAGTGCTTCAGGATTCTTGAAAGATATGATACAATCGTTCTGAAATAACATCTGCCAGCTCCTTCAGAACTCTGGGATGTAATCCATCAGGTCGCGGTGATTTATATTCATCAAGGTCAAACAGATGTTCTCTTACCATTTTCTTGCTTATTTTAACTTTTATTTTTAGTCTGTCTTTTACAGTTATGTTTTTGGTAGGTTTGGCTACAGTTTCTTTTTGTGTTAAGCATCTCTGCTTTCTCTCTACTGCCTGTTACTTCCTTGCCATCTTCTCTCTTTAGATTTCTTGTTATTTATATGTTGAAAGAAACTTTTATTATTATTTCTGCCTTTTGTTGCAAGTCTTTGTTTATTCTGAGCCTTTGTTTTCCTGACTTCATTTTTGCCAATTCAGACTATCTGCTGTTATTCTGCCTTAGTTATGTGTCCATCTTTTCATTTTTTGTACTTATCCTTTTTGTCTTTCAGTTTATCAGAGAGATCTTTATGCAACTATGCTGGTTTCTTCTTGGATTTCTTGTTTTTCTTTTTTAGTGGTATTGTGTTGGACTGTGATTTTATGATCATATTTTTCAGTGTTTCCCACACTTCTTGAGTAGTTTTCCCTTTTAGGATTTTTATCCATGAAATTTTGCTTAGGCTCTCTCTGAGTTTGTTAAAATCAGCTCTTTTAAAGTTTAAGACACTGGTTGGATCATATTCTATTGCTTGTGTTTGCATTATTTGAATTCCAGTATGATGTGGTCACTCAATTCCCTCTATCACTTCTCTATTAGTTAGAATTAGGTCCAATATAGTTTTTTCTCTAGTTTCTTCCTCTATCTTTTGGATGACAAAGTTGTCAGCCAAGTTGGTTTGGAATCTGTTAGATCTCCCACTTGCTGCAGAGTTTGTCTCCCAGTTAATATCAGGGTAGTTAAAATCTCCCATTACCACTGTGGTATGTTTCCTAGATACATTTGTCAATTGATTAGCAAAGTGTTCATCTTTTTCTTCTGCTTGGTTGGGTGACCTGTAGTATACGCCTAAAGCAATGCCATTTGCCCCCTTTTATACTGACCCGTATTTTTAGGAGGTTTTCATCTTTGGTTTTGTGTATATCTGTAGAGCTGTAGTGATCTTTTATGCAAATTCCACCTCCTCTTTTGCTAGGTCTGTTTCTTTTGAATCGTTTGTATCCTTCCGTCAGTACATTGCAGTCATGAGTTTCATCCCACCAAGTTTCAGTAATGGCAATTATATTGTATCTGCCTTCATGTACTAATACTTCAAGTTCACCCTGTTTGTTCCCTAAACTTTAAGCGTTCGTGTATAGGCATTTGGGTCCTTTATGGGTCTTGCGTATGTTTCTTATATCTCCTACTTTATAACTGAGATTTCCATCCTTTCCATCACTCTCTAGTTCATTATGTTTTTCTTATTTATTTCTTCTTTATCTTTACTCTCTTCCGCCTTATTTGATTGGTTGTCCAGTGGTTTTTGCTTGGAAATAGGTTCTAAAGACCATGAAGATTGCCCCCCTCCCCCCTCAGTTTTAGTTTAAAGCCCTTCAGATAAGATGAGCCAGTCATTTTCTGCTTCCAGTTCTTGTGAGGTGCAGTCCATCCCTTGCCAGTAGCCCTTCATTTAGGTCCCGGGTGTCAAACTCACCACGTCACATTCCCATCACGCGATGATGTTTCACGATGTTTTTCCCATGCGTGAAGCTGGGGTGGACGTGGCCTGCGTGTGACGTGTCCAGCCCAATTTGGCACCCCTTGATCATGGGGTAATGCAGACCATGGTCTAGGAAGCAAAATTTCTGTTGACGACACCAGTTTTCTCCTTTCACATTCAGTTACTTTTGTGGTGTAAGAATAATAGCTTTGGAAGTTCAGTACTGGAGAGATATAACATTTGTAAGTATTACTTCAGCCCCTTTTTGGTTTTGGAAGGACTGAGTGATTCAACCCTTCTGTGAATTTATCCCATTACCAGCTCCTGGGATTTCATTTGCTGCCTTCTTATTTGTCACTAAGCCCATAAACATGAGAACCCTGTAGAAAATTGGAGTCAGGGTTGTAGGAACAGAAACTTGATTTTGGTTAGTGTGCTGAGCCATAGTTGACCACCTCTAAGGAATGAGACAAACATGATATATGGAATTAAGATGACAATTTGCTGCAAAAGAGGTGAGACATCTTTGATTAAGAAGCCATAACTAGTGATGGTGACAGCAAACTATGAAGCAGGATAGGAATTACTTGCCTTGTAGCAAGTTATAAATGCCCCTATTTTGGAGAAGCAGTTAAGAAATTTGGGGGCAAAGCTGTAAGAAAAGCTATTCCTATGAGAAATAAGGAGAAATTTCCTGACAGTGAGAACAATTAACCAGTAGAATGGCTTGCCTCCAGAAGGTGTGGGTAAGCCAACATTGGGGCATTTACAGAAGAGACTGGTCAGCCATTTGTCTGGAATGGTATAGGGTCTCCTGCTCAAGCAGGATGCTGGACTAGAAAACCTCTAAGGTTCCTTCCAACTCTGTTATTCTGTAATTTTGTCTTTCTAGTCTACTGCAGGGTTATGTTAGTTGATTTGTGATGGTTACAAGTGGTTGTTTGTGGTTTTCCAGTGTAGTTTATATATGTTTATCTCCCATTTGGTTTCCTCTCTTCACCTTTCCTGTTTTTTTTTTACCCTTCTTCTCATGGACCATCTCAGCAGAGCAGAACTTACTTAACTTGTTTTCTCTATGCATGACTGTAGCCTTATTTTATCTGAGTATGGGTCAAGCTTTACGTCTCAACTCTCCAGACTCTCAGCCCTTGATACAGGAGAAGGCTTAGATGCCAGAAATCTGTAGGGCTTAACATGGTCTGAAAGCCTTTCCATTGCAGAGCAGAAATAAGTTGGTCTGCCATAAATAACACTAGATGGTTTGTCCTTTACTGTGCACAGAAAGCTCGTATAAAGGTCTTTGCTCCAGAGTTTAAGCTCTGGGCTTTTTCTTCTTAATTTTCTGAGTTAATGGATCCTTGGCAGTTCTCTGGATGGCCTTGGATGGCCCAGATAAATAATGGTTCTGTCTAGAACTGCTAATTGCTGCCTTACTAGAAGGTTCTTAATGCTTGTTTGGGTTGTGAATGTAGCCATTTGTTGCTGTGTCAATCTTACTCATCACTGTCCCTTTCTTCCACCTGGCTGCCCTTCTCCTTGTTCACTCTCCCATGGTTTGAGGACTGCAAAATAATCACAAAGATTGTCACAGACAATCAGATTAAATAGTAGGGAGGTCAAATGAGATGGACAACAGGGAGAACAAATTGGAACAAATAGACCCAACGGCCAGAATGTTAAACAGCTTAGAAACGCCAGGTTTTCATTCTCTGAAAACCATGATGCACCAGTTCAAAGTTTTCCACACTTGTGGAGCTGAATGCAAAGCAGCAAAATGACTCTTGGAGAAGAGAGATAGAATGGTAGACTCCAAGGTTTAGAGTATGTAAAAATGATCGGGCACTCTCCCCTCCCCTAGAAAATTCTCTTCCCATAAAAATAGCACCATACTCATTCAAAATCCATGAATGAATGAGATGGGGAAACCCAACTGGAAATAGAATGCAGGAATTGTGGAGGAAGAAGGCCAGCCAAGCAGAGAGATATAAAAGGCTGGGGCAATCTTTTCATTTCCTGAGTGAGTCATCAATTCACACTCTTCAAATTTCTTTAATAAGCGGTTGGAACTATCTGAAAGAGAGAAATAAAATAATTGGAAGTGGCTGGCACTGGATGGAAATTTTGCCCCTCAAAAATGAAATAGGAAAACAAGGAGTGAGAAGAATGGGTTAGTGCCTTCACTGAAGAGGAAGAATGATGGGTTGTGTGGAATCTGATCAGAAGCTCTGAGCAGGTTACATTATTTTGTGGGCTGGGCCCTGCCTGCTGCTATGTGTCGGTGGTAGTCACTGATGTTTAAGCTGACTCTGACTCCAAATAAGCTTGCAGGTGCTAACAAAAATCAAACTATTTAATAAATATCTAAGATTATTCATACTCATGATTGTACCACTTGTCAGACAAGCAGAGTGATTAGAAATATATGCAAATATGCAAGAGTTACAAGCCTCACAAGGTTTGAGCGTGGCGGTGACAGGACTGAGAATAAAAGTCATTTATTTGGCTTGGAGGTTGATTCTTTTCCTCTACTTCGTCAGAATCGCAGCTGAAATGGAACTCCCCTTTCCTATGATGTGCATTGTTCCCATGATTCTTCAGAAAAGCAGGCCCCAAAAGGAAAAGGTGGGCTCATAGGAGACATGCAGAGTTCACTACAGCTTGTTTTTTTTTGCTTAATTTGCTATGGTTAGAACTTGAGTTGGTCCCAAGCCGGGCTCCACTGTAGGAGAGGGGAAGATCAAATGAGGATGATGGTTTTTGACAAATGGAAAATATGAAGATCACTGATCCTTGAAAAACCTAAAATATCCTGAGGGTCTTAATGATGCTAGTCTTCCTTTCCCAAAAGTGAGTTTTCTTAATCTTCTCATCTAGCAAGTCAGCCAGAAAATATCTCACCTTGAAGAAAAAATAATAATAATGGGAGGTGATTCTTATTCACATTAAAATGGCTTCTAAACTCTGGGAACCCATATTCTCATTCAGTACCAGGTTGACTCTTACTCCTGTGTTTTTATATTGCTGTTTTTGCCCTTATGGCACTAACACAAGTCTTATCTATTGTGTGACCTTACAAACCACAGCTGGCTAATTCCAGATTTGAAGAAACAGCGTTGCAGATGTTTTTTGCTCTCAGGTTATGTGCTTGTGCAACGTTATGTGCAATGAAAAGTGACCATTTATATACTAGTATGAACAGGTGACCAAGGCATCATAAGCTTGGCAAAGAGGGTAGGAAGGGACTGTGACCAAAACAGCCCACCTGAAAAAAATGAAACCAGGTTTGAGATGGAAGTGATTCCATGACTGCCATCTTCCTGGTTTGCTTACGTACCTGTTACTTTAAACATCAAATATAAGATTAAACTATACAACCAGTTGGAAAATTACTTCAGAGGTATTCTTGACTTAAATGGAGAAACAGAATGATCAAGGGAGGGCAAAAAAGCAGCGGATTACTTCTGACTTCCTGCCAGCCTCCCCACTGAGTTTCCTTGTGTGAATCTGGCAGGGACCACCAGAAATTTCCCCTCCCTTCTGGGGTAACAGCAAAGGTTTGGGAGCTTTTGGTCTGGAGGGCTTTGATCTCATTTTTTTTTTTTTTGGGATTTTAGAGAAGAACAAATGAATGAAAGACATGTTCTTGATTTTTTAAAAAAAACTGATATGTAAATTCTATAAGAAAATGAATATAAATAATGTAAATTAGACATGAAAAGTCCCAGAAGTGATTCTAAAAATAATCTAGCACATGCATCTTTATAGGAAAGATTTAAATGTGGGAGGCAGGGCAAAGAAGAGAGAAATTAGGTGGTAGTTGGTTTGTAATACTGCACTCAAGTCACTTTCAGAGGCAGATCACTCGTTTAGCTTTGGCAGATCTTAATCTAATCTTTAATTTTTTTTTTCTTTCTAGTCCAATTCTTCTCTCTTCTTCAGCTACATGCAAAGAAACCAAGCATTGTTTTGCATGGTGGGCGAGCAGTAACTAAGCAAGGATAATTTTCTGTGGGGGTAAATTTTAGTTTTGACTTGTTCAGAATAAAGTGGGTGTGCTACATCTTGTTGCATCTTATGTCAGATGAAACAGCCAGAGCCACTTGTGAACAGCTAAAATCAATAACTTTATTTTCTACCACCTAGGTTACAAGAATCTCTCTGGACTGCTTGCTTTCTCCTGGAAATGACCAGATAAGGCTTCATGGATCTTGGGGTCAAGTCAAGCTAATGCCTCTTGTGGCTGTACAATGACTACAAGCTTGGCCCTTGCTTGACTCCTCCTTCCAGCCTAGCTGGCAGTTTTCCAACAGCTTATTGGCTTTGAAGTTTGTCCTGTTTATATGTTCTGTATGTATTCATGTGGCGGGGAAAAAGGAGATTCTCTTACTGATGGATCAAATCAAGCCTGGATCAATCTAATCACTGGAAGCATTTAAATGCCGGAGGCTGAGGCAGAAGACCTCCAAACATTTTCAATCATGTTGAAACAGCTGCATTTCACACCACAATTTTGCTACTCTCATACACGATCTCACTTTGATCATAGGAAGCTCCGTTATTATGCACAATAATTCCCATGCTGAGATTTGCGTGTCAGTCACCTGTGAGTAACATTGTGCTAATGATCCTTTGCTTGTTGTCCTGCAGATGGGTTGGATCTCAATCTTAATTCCAGATTCCCCTTGCTGTTTTTGAAACCCTACTTCTAGCATCCTGTGTAAAGTAGGGAGAAGATATAATAGCATTCACCAGGCGAATCGAAGGAGGCTCTGTGTTTATTGCTTTTGTCAGCGTTGAGTATGTTTGCTGATGGCTTCGGCTCACTGAGAGTTGGGTGAAGCTGTGCAGAACGCAATAAAGGGGATGTTATTGTCTTGTCCAGCAGATAACCTACCTTTAATGTGCTATGCTAAGATTGTTTGAAGCTGCGCCTACCCAAGTAGCATCTGAATCAGGGCAGGAAGAGGTCCATAAATCATGGTTCAAAGTTGAACCTAATGAGTTGGAGAGACAGAGAGAAAAGAGAGGAGTTTCTCGCCCACAGCAGTTACAGAAAAGGAGATTGGAGTTAAGCTGGAGAAATGAGATTTGGGATGAGGCAAAATAAAACCTCAAATGACAAAAATTACAGTGAGACTGAATGAGGAAGAAGACAGAAATAAACCATACCGTGTCAGGTGTCCTGACTGGGATATGGCAAAAGAAACTCAACACCTCATTTCTTTCTGAATTTCACTGACTCCCAATTAATTAATATCCTCAGTTCAAGGTGGTCTGAAGCCCTTTCAAATTATGGATTCTGAAGGAGCTTCCTACATCTTCCTACCATTCAAGAGGTCACTGGGCGCTTTCACCTGAATTGTACCAAGTCGCTACCCTGGAGCAGATATTTTCAATGATGGCTCCCTAACTTGGAGCTACACCTCACAAATGTTTAATTATCTCTTTTGCAACAAAGACATTTCTCTTCTTCCAGGTCTAACAACAATAGCAACAGAACTGCTGCAATGTTTGCACTTCCCTGTCTGTTTTATCTTTGCTATTACTTTGTTATTTTACTCTTCATTCTAAATGATTTATATGATATTTTAAGGTGCGCTTTTAACTGTAAATTCTTATTTTAATGTTAATTACATGGAGGGCATACAAATATTTTAAATAGCATACCACTTAGCAATAGCACTTAGACTTATATGCCCCTTTATAGTGCTTTACAGCCCTCTCTAAGCGGTTTACAGAGTCAGCCTCTTGCCCCCAACAATCTGGATCCTTATTTTACCCACCTCGGAAGGACATAAGGCTGAGTCAACCTTGAGCCTGATGACATTCGAACTGCCAAATTGCAGGCAGCCAGTAGTCAGCAGAAGTAGCCTGCAGTACTGCACTCTAACCACTGCGCTACTATGGCTCATATGGTCAATAGAATAGAATAGAGAACCAGAGAAGGTCATTGGAAGATGATCATCAGTGGGGAAGGTTGGTCAATTCTTAACTCCCTTGATGAGTTGAGCTGGTAGGAAAATATCAGGGTCTGTTTTCTGACGAAAGATAGCCTGAATCAAGTGCACTGTTGGAGTAACAAGGAGAGCCTCAAAGGTGGGTTGTTCAGGTAAGCCATAGTAGAAGTAAGCTGTAATTCCTAGTTGAAGTGGAACATGGATTGTTGAAAATGAGAACTGATGCTTCTGGTCCTTCTCCAGTGTGTAAATATGGGTTGTGTGCTTTATGGTTATATAATCTTCTCCTTTAAAGATGTCAGGGTAATGAACTTGGCTGATTTCAAGGTGGGCTCTGCTTATTTCTACAGATCAGCCTTTTTGTTTTCTCCCTCTTTCAATGTTGGAAGGATAATGTATAAGCCCAAACAATATCCATGCTTTCCCCCTCTTATTAAAACAGGATACAGCATAACATATGAAGGGGATGGGCAGTTTTGAAATATGAAATATAATTAAGTATTTGCAGCCTTTCTAATATTTCAGAAGATAGCATTTCTAGGCCTTAGCTTATGAAACTCTTAATAAGCAATGGAATCGTTCTGACAACTCATTAGTAAAGTTATTATTCCCTTAAATATGTCTTTTGACGAAAACATTGTTCTACCTCACTCGTGATTTTGAATGATCGTTGATGTGGCAGTAAATAAATTGAGGTGTTTTTAAAAATTACAGGCAACTCTAGGGAAGCCCAGCTTGAATTTGGATTACAGGGTGTACCGCAGTACAACTAATTCTAAAAAGTGATTTATTTAAATTAACAAATTAATAATTTCCCATTTCCTTTTATAACCCATTAAAAAAATATTTGCCTTGCAAGAACAAATTTCTATATGAGATAAGATGCTCCAAAGTTGCTTATGTAGCACACTATTTTTTTAAACCACTATTTTGCAGTTTTTTAGATTTTTAAATTATGTATTTAAAAGAATCCTGTATGGTTTCAAAGAGTACATTTACTGTCACATGTTAGGACCTCAATAGATAATTAGCTTTCATCAAAATATTTAATTCCAGAGATGGTATTGTGATTTCAGGTGCTTCATCATAAAAAATTAAATCAGTATTTCATCTGTATTCTATTCGAGTACTTGAGTCTCTAATTTAGAAATTGCATAAGCTTGTAGTAGATACCACCATAAGCAGGATCTGTGCCTGAAAGTAATAAAACAAAACTTTCATTAAAACAGCAGAATTCCTGCATTTTGTAATGCTGTTGTGAAGATGCCTAGATTAAGTAAATTTCTTCTTTATTTTGCATTTATTGCTTGGATGTTGAAAACGGAGGCCAACTCTGCACGAAACTAAAGCTTCACAACTTCTGCAGATTATGAGGGTCTAAAATATTTTTATTATTTGTCTAATTTCAGATTTGCTATAACTTTTTGGGCAGACCACAAAAAGTACTTGCAAAACTGGCGTCTTTTCTTAGGAGAATAGTAGCATTACATTACTATTGTTCTGTTGTTTTCTTCTTGTTTGAAGGCACAGTTTCTTTCCTCAGTTCTGTTTTGTTTTGAAGTGTGTGTGTGTGAGAGAGAGTCATGATTTAGGGAAAAGGAATGATAACATATTCTATTCTGCAGCACAAATTTTCTTGACAAGTAATTTATCTATTTCTCTTTATCTACTTTGAGCATCTTTCCATATTTAGCATTGTTCAATATTAAATAACTGTTTAAAAACTTTAATTCAAGGAGATATTTTTTTTTTAAAAAAAGATTTTTTGATTAATTTGATTTGATTGTGATATTTCAGCATGCAAGTGCTAAAACAAATACAAGAAAAACTTAGTTTGCTGAATGTTTCATGGATATTGCAGTGGTTATAATTGCACTTACTTTAATTCACTCTAGTCTGTGGCCCATTTGTGACACGTTCTCTCAATCACTGGTGTGTCTGGATGTGAAAATAGGTTTGTTAATATGATCAATATATTGTATACCTAAGGAGTATGTTGTGTATCTGAGCAAATGCTTTATAACAATGGCTTTCAGAATGGGATGAACAGAACTGAGAAAAATGGAGTGACACTCTAGCTAGTTTTATTGGGTCTATTTAAGCACAGAGTGGTCCTTAATAATATTTAGAGAAGAAAGCTAGGAAGACATAATGAAAATAAATTTGGCAACTGTGATGGAAGAAGTCTATTTATAGAAACCATTTTCAAATTCTCTTTCTCTCCCTCTTCTCTTCTCTTCTCTTCTCTTCTCTTCTCTTCTCTTCTCTTCTCTTCTCTTCTCTTCTCTTCTCTTCTC